>PVHX01002705.1:68325-160861 GCA_004024805.1 Geosciurus inauris
CTTGATCCACTTTGAGTTGAATTTTGTGCATGGTGAGAGATAGGGTTTTAGTTTTATTTTGCTGCATATGGATTTCCAGTTTTCCCAGCACTATTTGTTGAAGAGGCTATCTTTTCTTCAGTGTACATGTTTGGCTCCTTTGTCCAATATAAGGTAACTGTATTTAAGTGGGCTCATCTCTGTGTCTTCTATTTGATACATTGGTCTGCATGTCAATTTTGGTGCCAGGAGCATGCTGTTTTTGTTACTATAGTTTTGTAGTATAATTTAAGGTCTGGTATTGTGATGTCTCCTGCTTCACTCTTCTTGCTAAGGAATGCTTTGGCTATTCTGGGTCTCTTATTCTTTCAAATGAATTCCATGATTGCATTTTCTATTTCTATAAGGAATGATGTTGGGTTTTTAATTGGAATTGCATTGAATGTGTATAGCACTTTGGGTAGTATAGCCATTTTGACAATATTGATTCTGCCTATCCAGGAGCATGGGAGATTTTTCCATCTTCTAAGGTCTTCTTCAATTTCTTTCTTCAGTGTCTTGTAGTTTGCATTGTGGAGGCTTTTTATCTCTTTTGTTAAATTGATTCCCAAATATTTTATTTTATTTTATTTTGAGGCTATTGTGAATGGGATAGTTTTCCTAATTTCTCTTTCAGAGTGTTTATTACTGATGTATAGAAATAAGGTGTCTCAGCCATGTGCGGTGGTGCAAGCCTGTAATCTCAGCACTTAGGGAGGCTGAGACAGGAGAATCGCAAGTTCAAAGCCAGCCTCAGCAACGGTGAGGAGCTAAGCAACTCAGTGAGACCCTGTCTCTGCATAAAACACAAAATAGGGCTGGGGATGTGGCTCAATGGTCAAGTGCCCCTGAGTTCAATCTCCAGTACCAAAAAAAAAAAGAAAGAAAGAAATAAGGTGTCCCAAATTCTGATCGCACTCACCTGAGGGATGGAGGGTCAGGCGGGGGGCCAAGGTATCCCTTCGGCCCACCAGGGACACAAATGGAGTTGGGTGGCTCACACAAGGACTGAGACATCTCCACAGCCCTAGGGGCCTTAAACAGAATGGGAGGAGTCTATGGCACCCACGTGACTTACAGATAGACACCCTAGACAGAGGGAGGCTGGAAGGTCCGGGGAAATGGGGGAACTTACCTCACTTCTGTGGGTCTGGATGAAGGGAAATGGAAAGGAAGAGTGGCTCAGGAGTTCTCCTGGTTTGTACGGAGAAGAAGGTGAACCTCAACCCCTGCAGGGGAGGTCCGAGAAACCCTCCTAGGTTTCAGCACCAAATGTATAGCCAGATGACCAAAAGGAGGCAAATAAAAACCACTGAGCAAGGCTTTATTAAGGTAGGCTCCCAGGTGAGACTCCTCAGTCCGGTAGAGTGGGTCCAGGAGAATCGCACATGTGCTCCATGGTATAGAAATTTTAAGGCTCAGGGCAGGAAGGGGAGGGCTTGGGGCAGGAAGAGGAGGGTTTGGGGCAGGAAGAGGAGAGCTTAGGGCAGGAAAAGGAGGTATTTGGAGTCCCATATTCCCCTGGGTTTGTCAGGGGATCCTGCTGAGGTCAGAGTCCTTCCAAGATGAGTCAGGAGTGGTTTGCTGGTTGTTAGTAGACACCTTACTGCTTATGTGTCAGCATCTGATTGGTTGTTCTTTGCACATGCAGGCTGCTTGATGCTTTGTTTCCTTTGGCTGACTTAAACCGACCTAACAGGCTATTGTGAATAATCCAATGCTGAGCATCATAGTGCTGATATGTCTTTTGAGATGGTGATTTTATTTCCTTTGGATATACATTTAGAAGTGGAACTGCTAGATTATGTGGCACTTCTATTTTTACTTCTTTGAGAAAACCTCATACTGTTTTCTATAATGGTTGTATCAATTTACATTCTTAACAACAGTATATAAGGTTTCCCTCTTTCCCACATCATCACCAACATTTTTATCTTTTTGTCTTCTTGATAATAGCTTTTTTCAGTACTAGGCATTGAGCCCATGAGTGTGATACCACTGAGCTACATCCCCATCCCATTTTTTATTTTTTATTTGAATCAGGATCTCACTAAGTTAAAACTGGCCTTCAACTTGCTTTCCTCCTGCCTCAGGTTCCTGAGTCACTAGGAATACCTGGGTGCACCACAATGCCAGGGTGATAGTGAAAGGGCCAGTTACAGGTTACCTTGAGTCTTGCTTCTCTGAATGCTGAAGTATAACACCAGAGGGGCACAGCAAGGCAAGAGAAGAGTGGAAAGTGAAAAGCTTTATTTAAAGGATAGAAAAACAGACTTCTCCCGGAGGAAAAAGGGGATCCAAAAGGTATAAGCCACGGGATGAGGAAGTCTCATTCCTTTTACACAACTACCTTTACATTGCTCTCCTCTATCTTGTTAATTTCCCCTCATCCTGTACCTGTGATTGGAAGAAGCTGGTGAGGAGGCAAAAGATGGTAAACAGGTGGGCTGAGGGCTAGGGAGGGGTAATGGAGCAGGAAGGAGCCTCAGGGCAGATTAGCAGTTTACTACCTGTTCAGGAGTTGCTTCATTAACAATTCTTTAAGAAGGCCGTAACTGCTGGGCTTTGGGGGACATTAACATTTTTATCTTTCACTATGGGGTCCTCCAACCTTTTGGACCTAGACTTCTTTGACTTATTTCCCTCAATCTAGCCCAATTTTATCTATCTACTCTGACCGCCTATTTTTAATTCTGGCTTTATTAGTAGCATTCGAATAGGCAGCAATGATATCTCTTTAAATAAACAAACTCAGTAAGTATGCAGGATACAAAATCAACATACAAAAATCAGTAGTGTTTCTATATATGAACAATGAACTATCCAAATGGGAAATTAAGAGAACAAACCCATTTATAGCAGCAACAAAAGGAACAAAATACTTAGGAATAAACTTAACTAAAGCAAGGAAGACTGAAAATTATAAAACTGATGAAAATAATTCAGATACAGAGATATATGAAACAGCATCCTATGTTCATGAATTGGAAGAATTAATATTATTAAAATGTCCATACTTTCCTAAGTGATCTACAGATTTAATGTAATAGAGAGACCAAAAATGAGTCCATTTATGGTTAGCTGATTTTTGACAAGAGTGCTAAGAATTTGCAATGGGAAAACAAGTTCATCCTCAATAAATTTTGCACCTCTATATGCAAAATAAATAAATCAGACTCATCTCACACTAGATACAACTGTTAATTAAAAATAGATTGAAGACTTAAATGGAAAAAAATAAAACAACAAAACTACCAGAATAAAAGTTAGAGAAAAGATCTTTTATCAGCTACTATGAAAAATGTGCTATAATTATGTGATGACAACCTGTATTTCCTTCAAAGGAGTATAATTTATGACATTAGCATGCATTTAATGCAACTTAATAAAATATTGTGAAGATATAAAATAACATCGACTTCTATTTTATACCTACAATTGTCAAAGATTTTTTTTTATAAAGTCATGTCTTTCCCTTTTAACATCTATTTTTTTTTTTTCATTAAGACTGCAAGAAAAGCCAGAGGCAGTGGTGCACACCTTAATCTCGGGGACTTAGGAGGCTGAGGCAGGAGGATCACAAGCCAAGAGCCTTTGTAAGGGTTATGGCCAGACCACACACAGTGCACCTCATGCAACCATTTATTCACGGACATCAGTGCAGGTGGACATCTGGGAAGAAACAAAAAGGGGCGAGCAGGTGGGGAGCATGGGATTTTACAGGGCCTGTGGTAAATGGGTCGTAGACTATGGATTGGTTATTTCAGGCTAGTGTGCCAGGTAGGGATTGGTGGTCTGGTTGTGATGCCCCTGAGGTCACTTCTAGGATTTGAAGGTTAGGGTTTAACTCAGGCAGGAAGGGTTTAACTTGGGCAGGAAGCTCAGGTGGGAAATGGCCTTAGGTTTTAGAGAAGGGAGGGCCAAAACTGGGTATGGGAGGGCTGTTTCTACCTTACAGAGGCCAGCCAGGGCAATTTAGCAAGACCTTGTCTCAAAAAATAAAAATAAGGGCTGGAAATGTAGCTCACTGGTATAGCTCCGCTGAGGTCAATCTCCAGTGCAAAGAGAAAGAAAATAATTCAAGAAAAAGATGGAGATGCTATGTGCTTATAAAATTGGACCTTTTCAAAATCTCTATTCTAGTCTCAGCAATTCTTCAATCTTCTAATTTCTGTCTACACTCCATTTCCTTCCTGTGATTAATTTCTAGAGGCTTTATATATTCTGTTAGTGCAAAAAGACTGGGATGAAAGCAAACTTTACAAATCATTTAAGGCTTTATTCAGAAACAGAACTACACCTACACAGGGATGGACCCACTTTCCCAGTGGAAAATGAGCTGCCAAACAAAGAAAAGAACTGGGTTTATAGAGGTGGTCTGGTTAGCATATGAATTTTCCTGGACACTTAGGAATTTGGGATTTGTTCCATCAATCAATGAAATGGTCTTCAGTATGAGGTTGCCGCCCTAAAACCTTATATCCTCAATCTTTACGCCCTAAGACTAAAGTGAATCATAAGTAGAAAAAAAATAGAGTAGCCCTAATAAGTGATAAAATCCAAATCTGAGTAATTTCATTTCCTGATCTGATAAAAAGCAATAAGCCTTGCTAGTCCCAACCCTGTAAGGCTGAACAAATGAAAGGGTAAATAAATCAAAATAAATATTTTTGTTTGCTATATTTAAAATTTATCTAGATTTCTAAATAAATGTACAGCAAAAATTTAAATATATAACAACCATAACATAGTCAGAAGAAGGATAAATGGAATTAAAGTGTTCTATCATTGAGCTAGCAAGAAGTCAAGAAGCACTAAAATATCAATTTCTATTAAACTTTAATGTATAAGATTGTGTAAAACTTGCTAAGATGACCAATTTAAAAATGCTAAAAGATCATGAAATCAACAACCTAAGAAATGAGAAAATGTTGTATTTAAAAATACTCAACCTAAAATAGGCAGAGCACAAGGGAGGGAGAAAAAGGATAGGAAAATAAGGAAACAATAACAAAATTGTAGATGGTTAATTTTTATTTATTTATTTATTTATGTATTTATTTATTTATTTATACTGGAGATTGAACTCAAGGGTGCTTAAATATTGACCCACATCCTCAGCCCTTTTTATTTGCTTATTTATTTATTTATTTATTTATTTTTGAGACAATTTCTCACTAAGTTGCTTAGGTCCTCGCTAAGTTGCTAAGGCTGGTCTTAAACTTGCCATCATCATCCAGCCTCAGCCTCCTGAGTCATTGGGACTATATTTGTGCAACATTACTCTTGACCAGAGTAGATGGTAAGTTTAAAACCAATCAGTAATTTTATCAATGATAAATAACCTCAATAATTAAAAGACCAAGATTATCAAAGTGAATAAAAAGCAACACACCTATATTATGCTTAAAAGTGAGATATATACATGTAAAAAAACCAAAGATTTAGAAATTAAAGAGATGGAAAAAGATATACTACAATATCACTAGAAAGCTGATATGGTTACACTAATTTTGGATAGTCAACTTATAGGCAAGTAAGCATTAAATACAGATAAGCCAATAAATTCAGCACAAGGAAGTAGAACATTTCTAAACATGTGTGCATATGATGATACATTCTCTGAGTTATAAAGCAAAAATATGGTGCAGAAAGAAAAGTATTAAAGTCCACAATTTTGGTACAGAATTTTTAATATACTTCTGTGAACAATAAACAATCATGAAGTATAAATAATATTTAAACATTTTAATAAACATAATCTAGTGACACATTTAGAATTTAAAATTTTAAAAACAGAAAAATATACATTCTTTTCAAGTAAACCTGAAACATTCATTGTCAAAATTGTGTTTGTTCATGAAGCAACATAAGTTTCAGATAGTTAAAAGTGTACAAAATGTTTCCCTGACACAATTAAATTAGTTAAAAATCAATGATTAAAAATGAAACCAGAAAATTCCCCCATGTCTAGAAATTCTGAAATACAAATTCTGAATAACTAACGTGTCAAACAGCAGACATTAGAAGACACATTGAACTGACAAAGGCAATACAGCACATCCAACTTTCTAATTTGCACTAATGCCCTGCTTCAAGGAAATTTTGAGCGTTAAAGCACATATGGGAAAATAATGGCTGAAAATAAGTTACTTAAGCAACTGCATCAAGAAATTAGAAAAAAGATACATAAGCAAATTGAATTCAAGGAAAGTAGGAGGAAGAAAATAACAAAGAAAATGATAAGATCACAGAAACGACTAACAAAGCCAAAAGTTAGTTCTTTGAACCCTTTATGAGTTGATACACCCTTGTCAGGATAAGAGAAAAAAAAGAACAAGAGTTAGAGTAAGCTGGGAGTGTGGCTCAGTGGTGAGTGCTTGCCTAGCATACACAAGGCTCTCAGTAGTTCAATCCTCAGAAACACACCCACATAAAGAAAAAGAAAAACAAAAAAAAACAGAATGAGAACAAATTTTAAATACCAGATAAAGGGTACATAATTATTAATACAGTAATAATAAAAAGAGATGAACAGCTGTTAGCAATAAATTAGGCATGTTGAATAACTTGTACAAAATATTTGAAAAATACAGTTTGCCAAACTTATATAATCACAAGAAGTATGAATATATACCGAATAAGTGATGAAATCAACTATTGATACCATCTTAAAATTGACAATTTTTGATTATTTTTCATCATGATTATCTTTGGAACTATAAGAACTATTATTTGATCAAAATCAATGATTACTTGATGAAATGTCATAAGATTGACTTCTGAACTAACATCTGAAGTTTCTGGACTTCTTGGTACTTATTCTAAATGGGAGAGAAGACATGATGAAGGTTGACAGATTTCCTGATAAGACCTGTCAAAAGAATGACCAAAAATTAGCTCTACATGTGTTATGTATATAGCTGCATTCATTATTCAAAAGGACAATTATTGTTATATTGTTATTCACAATAACAAAATGTGGAAGCAGCCCCACTACAAATGAATGGATAAAATGTGGGTTATTATACATATAATGAGATATTATTGGGCCTTAAGAAGGAAAGAAACTCTGACACCTACTACAACATGGATGAAACTTGAGAGCAATATCACTAAGTGAAACAGGCCAGGCACAAAAAGACAAATATTTCATGATTCTGCGTATATGAGGCAGGGAGAAAATACAAATTCATAGAGACACAAAGTTGAATGGTCACTAGCAGGGCCTTGGGGAGAAAAGGAATAGAGAGTTTTTGTTGTTGTTGATGTTGTTTTAAAGAAAAGTTAGTTTCCATTTTGCAAGAGGAAAAGATCCTAGAGATGGACGCTAGTAAGGGTGCAAATGTCCTTAAAAAAATGGTAAAGATGGTACATTCTATGTTATGTGGATTTTATCACATTTTTAAAAAATTACCTCCACAGAGGAGATGAGAGTTCAAAGGAAAGTTCTGGTGGAAAGATGGAGGCAAATGTGCTCTAAATAGATGAAATGGTAGAAAGAGTGAGATGGTGCAGGGAAAAGAAAAATTAAGAAAATAAAAACTTACCAGCGCCGTAAAAACCATAACACAAGACCCAATGAAATGATCAAACAGAGCACTAAAACTGTCAAAATGATCACAACAATGGAGATGGAGCCTCCTGCCAATTGGGAGAGGACACGGGATGTTACTTCAAATCCCATACCCTCATCCCCTGGTTTTCATTTTTCCATTTACCATGTACCTCATTCTCTGGATGTTCTTTATCTCTTCCTCTTTCTCCCTCCCTTTTCCTTCCTCTTCCTCTTTCCCTTTTTCTCCTTCTTCTTCTCCCTCTACTTCCCCATCACATCATCCTTCTCCAGTTCCTTTATGCTCGAGCACCACCTCCCCCCATCTCTAGCTAGGCCCCATCTCTTTCTTACCCCAGTAGAGGACGAGATCCTGCCCTCCTAGACTGCTGTGTTTCACCCTGCAGGCCAGGCCAGCTGCCTCCTCGGCTGCCACATCCAGAGTTGCTCGGAGATACCACGTCCCATCTGCACTGGGCAGCAAGTCACCTTGTTGAGTGCCCAGCTGCTCCTGTTCATCTCGCATCCACATCACCCACACAGGCTTTGGGTAGAATCCAGACACATGGCACACCAGCAGTAGACGGCCAGGCCCAGGACTGGAACCACTGGACAGCCAGGCCTCAGGCTTCACTAGGACAGGAAGGGGCAGGGATGGTGTCACATTATGATACTAACCCATAGCACAGGGACTGAGAAACCCACAGGCTTGGGCCTAGAAGAGGTGGTGGAAAGTGAAGCAGAACAGGACTAACCTTTCCTCTGCAGATCTGCCTTCCCCGCTTCCAGAACACCCAGTAGATACCGGGGGCAGGTTTCATACAGTAGCTTCTTCACAATGTGGAAAATGTCTTCATAGGGTCTGAGCAGTGTGCATACTAGCTGTGCCCTGCTGCCCCCTTCTGGAGCAGCCACACATGAAGAATTCCTGAAGCTCACAAAATCCAGGCCTCCTAAAGCCCCCCTCAAGAAGCTCAAGATGGCTCCTCCAGACTGCAGCTCACAACCTGCAATGCCTTGGATCTCAAAGGGGTCTGTGCAGAAGGAAAACAGGTAAAAGTTACAAACAACATACAAGAAATAAAGAGATGTGGGGAGGACCCACAACTTTGGATTTTGGTGAGGATAGAAGCCTGGGATACAAAATAATGACCCAAAATAGTTACACCATTTAGACACTTTCAGAAAGTGGAGCAATGGAGAGAGGGTTGCCTGTTGTAAATGGATTAAGGGTGTGGTAAAATGTATGGTGGGTAAGAGGGTAAAGGCAAGGCAGAGGACAAGGAAGAATGCCATGCAGGCACCAACACAGCATTCTAGAGGGAAACAGATGGTCATGTGGACAGAAGTTTGACGGAATGGATAAAAAGAGGAGCGACAGCTTAGGTCAGTCAGGCACCCAGTAGCAAAGTAAGGATCAAGTTTCATGGGAGATAAACCAGGGGCTGGTTACAAAGCAGCCACCTTCGACTATCACAAATGCAGAAGCAGCCAGAGTTGGGGACACTTTGCAGAGGTGTGCAGTCGCAGAAGGAGCCTGCTCTATAGAAGTGTGTGCATGCAGCAGGGTGAAGAAGGGAAAAGAAGGAAGGACCAGAGGGAGCATTTCCCTCAACCAAGAGAAAACTAGTGACTGAGAACCCCCCAGGTCTGAGGATTGGACTTACATTCCAACTGGAATTCACTGAGGTGGGCCTGCATTTCTCGAATGAATGCAAAGGCATAGACCCGAAATAGCTCTACCAAATCAGATATCTCTGCATCACTGAAATTGCCCTTTGACCAGGGCTTCAGGAATATGGCGGTGTCTGTGTCACTATTCCAACCATGAATCTGCAAATCATCCAACCAGCCTGAGCCTTGATATTGTGTCCAGGTGCTGTTAGCAAAGGATGAGATTTGGATGACATGGAATGAGGTCGGAAACTGGGAGGCTGTGAAGAAAAGAGAGAAAGATAGTGAAGAGAAAGGGAGAAGGAGGAGGGAAAGAGAATCTATGCATACTGAAAAGACGCAGGAAACAGATTCCAGTGTTGCAAAAACATGACACTTGGCACATTTGAGAGCCCCAGGGCCTCAGCAGTAGCCCCACCTCCAGCATGGTGGAAGAGGGCTAGAGTCGAGAGGGAGCAGGTCCTCAGAGTCCAGGTGAGCCTGGGCAAGTGCAGCCAGCTTTCAACCAGACCCTCTGCCCCAGTTTATGAGCTACCACAGCTATTCTTACCTTCCTGATTGTCACCACTTGGGAAGAGAACTGCTAATACAAGCAGTAGCAGCATTTCACTGAGAGAGAACTTCTGACTTTCGGCTGATGTTTGAACTCTCATTTCAGAAACTCTTTTTCTCAGTACTCTATAGTGACTTCCTCTCTTTCAACTGACAAATCTCTTCCTCATACAAATTGTATACCAGAGAATTAAAGTGCCTCCTACTACCCTGGGGACTCCTACTCTGCCTCTCATTTCCCTTGCAATCCTGAACTATAAACTTTCTCTTACCTCCCTGACTTCCTTCAGAAAAGCCCCTGTGTGATTTTGAAACATCATTTCATCTCCCTGAACCTGATATCCACATTATTAAATAAGAGTAATACTAAATAATTGCTCAGATTCCAATCTGTGAGGATTCTTTTGGTTCATCCACTCAATTCACTTCCCCTCTCTTCCCCTCACCTCTCTTCTCTGGTACTGTGGTAACCCTTCTCAATATTCTCAGTGTCTCCTTTTTCTTAATTGGCTCTCCTGTCTGGTGTATGTATGTGTGTGTGTGTTTGTCTGTGTTGATATTCACTTATGTAAAGGAAAACATTTTAAACACCTTCTGAATGCCAGAATCAAACATGATAAATGCTGCAGTTTACAGTCCAAAGAAAATTATCTAATACCATACAATTTTTGAGAGTAAAAATGGCATTTGTTACTGATATTACTTTCTCCAAGGTCTCTTCTGACCTTTAGAGTAATAAATGTCCATGAGAAAAGCAGAACTCTAGGAGCTATGCTAGCCCCTACTAAAGTCAAAGATAACTATTTGAATGATATTCTCTAAGTAGTAGGGTCTTTTGCAATAACTCACAAACTCTGTTTACATTTAGGACTTTCCTATCACCATATAAGTCATCACTATAGGTAGCAGTAACCTGCCATTTTTTCATCAGTATTTCTTAGATGTTTGTTCAGAGATGTTAACTCCTATCTTATCTTTACATGCCTTTGGAAAGTATGATCAATATACTTAAAACATACTGAGTAAAAAATAGAGATCCTAACCAACATCTTGGTTTAAGGATAATTTTTGGATCTTCACCAATCAGGAAAAAACACAAATTCTCAAATATCTTTGCATCATCTTGCAGAAATATGGTGGTAACCAATTCCAAGTATGAAGGGTTGCCTATTGCTAACTAATTTTACTGTGCAAAATAAGTAATGGAGCTTTCTTTGATTCTGGAAATGAAAGTCTCACAACAGTGGAAAGAACAGCTTTCATCTACAATTACTACTGCCTAATCAGAAAGTTATTACAGCTCTCCAAATGTCAGACTCTGTGGCTTGATATTCCTAGATTCAAATATATAATATAATCTAGTCCACTGTTTACATAAGAGACACAGACAACAGCATGGAGTTAATATCAACTGTCATTCACACAGCATTTTTTTTTTCTTGGTAAGTCTTTCTTGGATAGAACACCCAAGGTTCAGTTTACTCCATGTACTGCAATTTCACTTGTGTGAGCAGAGCTTAAAAACACAGTGGCAAAACCTGAGAAGCATGCAGACAGATTGAATGAACTCCTCCTCTGCACCACCAGTAACCACTGACAGCCAAGAGGAAGCAGCAACACTTGACCCCAAGAGGGTGCCTCAGGGGTTATCATGAGTGCAAGCAGAAGCCAAAAGCAAAAGACACCAGAGACTGGGAGATTCTAAGCGTTCTGTTCCCTGTGTCAGGAAGCTGTTAGAATTCTCTTCAAAGGGCCGATGCTTGCCTGTTCAAGCCATACTCATTTAACCACTACTGTCACTGTAATGTCCCAGGTTGGCTTTTAAATTTGGCTCAAGCTACGAATACATTCACTAGGAAAAGAAGATGATACCAGCCAAAGGAGCTCTCAGCTCTTCATTGTACACAGTCTACTACACGTGGTACATGAGGACTCCTCTCTCCATGAGTGACCCTTTTGCCAAACAAAACCTGAGTAGGAAAAATTTTTTTCAAAATTTACCTTCTTAACTCTCCTAATCAAGGGAGCCTAAGACATTGGGTAATACCTACATTAACAAAAATCTTGTGAGAATAAGAATTAAATGTGAAAATTTGCTGCTCTTGCCTCAGAATCCCCAACAATAAATATCCTAAAATCCTACAAGCAAAGAAGGAAAAAACCTTGAATACAAAGTAAATCTTATGCAGAGCTGAAGCCAATAAAGGGTAAACTTATCAAATTATATACATTAAACATATAATTGCAAGGCAGATGCATAAGTGAGCTGGTATCTAATGTTGTATGAGGCCAGCACTGAGGTTCCCAGTACAGACTGAGCACTGACCATGGCATCTAAGAAAGCTAAACTAAAAGCAAATGATTCATGAGATACCATTTTTTTGAATTTTGTGTCCTAAACCAAGTAATGATATTCAACTATATGACATGCATGCTTTCAATATCACTTAACATGTTAGTTTATGACAAGTATATTTTAGTCTCCTTATTCATTAATATGCCAATTCATTTACTCATGCATTCAACTGAGATTTATTGAGTACCTTATATACACACCTGTAGCAGCTCTGCACCACCCCTTCTTCATCCCATTTCATCTCAAACTCGAGAGTTCTCAGACTCCTTTTTATTTCAAAAACTCCTTGGTTTAATCTTTTAACAGCTTTATTAAAGGAAAACTGATATAAAGAACTGTGCATGTTTAATGTATATAATTTGATAAGTTTACACATAAAATTTCTCAAAAAACCTTAGAGCCAATTAAGCAAATGCAATAAAATTATAAAATGCAAAATCAATATATAATAATCAGCTGCCTTTGTATATACCAATAACAAATCAAGTAAAAAGGAACTTCAGAAAGTTATCCTATTTACAATAGCATAAAAAAGAATAAAATAATTAAGTATAAACTTAACCATGGAGGTATAAAACTGTTACACTGAAAAATATAACACATTGATGAGTTAAAGAGTCACAGATAAATGAAAAAAATGTCCCATGTTCCTGGATTGGAAAATTTGATATTGTTAAAATATATATCCTACCCAAAGAAATTTTCAGATTTTTTTTTGTTAATTTGATGTTATCCCCACTAAAATTCCAATGGCATTTTAAAAATAAACTGGAATTGGAAAAATCCTGAAATTGCTCATAAAACCACAAAAGTATAATTAAAGTGATATGGAAAAGAAAAAATAAAATAGAGACATCATACTTTCTGATTTTAAAATATCAAGATCTAGTAATTAAGGGTAATAGATAAGTCAATTAGCCTAATTCAATCATTCTAGAATCTGTACATATATTGTAATTATGTAATTATATAAATGCACATAATTATTTTCAGTTGTAAATTAAAAATTAAAATAAAAAAACAGTATGATGTTAGCATAAACACAGATATACATATCTGAGGAACAAAAGAGTAAGTTCAGAAATAAACCTACATGTATACCATCAACTAATCTTTGACAAAAGAGTCATTGGCTTGATGTTGCCCAGCATTCAGGGATTTTATGAATTGCACTTAACAGGTTGTCAGTTAAGAGCCCTGTATTTAGTGATAGTGTACCTGTATCCCCCTTTAAATGGACACAGAGAGGTTTAAATATTTCTGAGATAGACTGATTAGCAAACTCAGCATAGTCTGGACTGAAAAGCCATCGTTGCTGTTGTCATAATGTGACTTAATTCCTGCAATTTACTTTTCTTTTACCTAAATTTTACCCTTTACAAGAGTATACAGTGAGATCCCTCGATAGAAGAATATGTGTACTTGAATAACAGATTACCTGGATTTCAAATTTTGGTACCATTTTCTATTTTATTGTTTATAGAATTTAAAGTTGCCGATGAGGAAACTTCTGTAATTTGATTTGTTATTATTTTATGGGCATTTTATTTTCCCCTAGTTCTCAAGAAACTTTTTGAAATAAACTTTATTATGTATATCTAAGTAATACAATACAATATGATAGAATACATATAACAGTAAAAAGGATACTAAAATGAAGAAAATTAATATATCCATTATTTCACAGTGTCCTATTTAGAAACAGCTAAGATCTACTCATTTATGATGAACCCCATATAGAGTACAACAGGTAGGACACAGAAAAGCCAGTGTTTACATCTACAGAACAAAAGAGACTCATTTAACTTTCATCAAAGAATTGTTGGAAAATGTATATATAATTAAATAATAATGATATAATGGTATTTGTGTGGGTTTGTCTCTGTGTCTTCTATTCTTTATCATTGGTCTACATGTCTATTGTGGTTCCAATACAATGCCATTTTTTTTACTATAGTTCTGTAGTATAGTTTAAGATCTGGTATTGTGATACCTCCTGCTTCACTTTCTTGCTAAGGATTGCTTTGGCTATTATGGGTCTCTTATTTTTCCAAATGAATTTCATGATTGCTTTTTCTATTTATATGAAGATATTGAGATTTTAATACGAATCACATTAAATCTGTATAATGCTTTTGGTAGTATGCCCATTTTGACAATATTAATTCTGCCTATCCAGGAGCATGGGAGATCTTTCCATCTTCCAACATTTTCTTCAATTTATTTCTTTAGTGTTCTGTAGTTTTTATTGTAGAGGTCTTTCACCACTTTTGTTAGATTGATTCCCAGGCATTTTATTTATTTATTTATTTTTGAGGCTATTGTGAATGGGGCAGTTTTTCTAATTTCTCTTTCAATGGATTCATCACTGATGCATAGGAACACGTTTGATTTATGGGTATTGATTTTATATACTGCTACTTTGCTGAGTTAATTTATTAGTTCTAGAAGTTTTCTGGTGGAATTTTTTGGATCCTCTAAGTATAGAATCATGTCACCGGCAAATAGTGATAGCTCGAGTTATTCTTTATCTATTTCTATCTCTTTAATTTCTTTCTTCTGTCTAATTTCTCTGGTTAGAGTTTTAAGAGGACATCCTTTTCTTGTTCCAGTCAGTAGAGGGAATGCTTTCAATTTTTCTCCATTTAGAATGATGAAGTTATCTCATACAAGACAAAGGTGCCAAAAACATTCACTGGAAAAAAGATAGCCTATTCAACAAATGGTGCTGGCAAAACTGGAAATCCATCTAAATGGATTTCCATAGTAAAATGAAGTTAAACCTCTATCTCTCACCTTGCACAAAACTCAACTCAAAGTAGAGCAAAGACTTGGGCACTAGAACAGATCCCCTGTGCCCAATAGAAGAAAAAGTAGGCCCAAATCTTTACCATGTCAGCCTATGATCTGACTTCCTTAACAAGACACCTAAAGCACAAGAAATAAAATCAAGAATTAATAAATGGGATGGGTTCAAACTAAAAAGCTTCTTCTCAGCAAAGGAAACAATCAATAATGTGAGGAGAGAGCCTACAGATTGGGAGAAAATCTTTACCACATGCACCTCAGATAAAGCATTAATCTTTAGGATATATAAAGAACTCAAAAAACTTAACATCCCCCCCAAAAAATAATCCAATCAATAAATGGGCTAAGGAACTGAACAGACACTTCACAGAAGATATACAACCAGTCAACAAATGTACAAAAAAAGTGCAACATCTGTAGCAATTAGAGAAATGCAAATCAAAACTACAATAAGATTTCATCTCATTTCAGTCAGAATGGCAATCATCAAGAGTACAAGGAACAATAACTGTTGGCAAGGCTGTAAGAAAAAGGTACACTCATACATTGCTGGTGGGACTACAAATTGGTGCAAGCACTATGGAAAGCAGTATGGAGATTCCTCAGAAAACTCGGAATGGAACCACCATTTGACTCCCACTCCTTGGTTTATACCTAAAAGACTTAAAATCAGCAAACTACAGTGATGCAGCCACGTCAGTGTTTATAGCAGCTCAATTCACAATAGCTAAACTATAAAGCCAACCTAGGTGTCCTTCAATAAATGAATGGATAAAGAAAATTTAGTGTGTATACATATGTATATATATGTGCACACATATATATACATACATATATATATTCAATGGAATATTATAAATGTTTTCTCTAATATTTGGATGCTAATTCACAATAAGGAGGTGGGGGCACTAGGGAAGAATAAGTAGAGGGGAGTGAAGGGAGGGGAGGGGAGGGGACATGGGGATAGGAAGAATAGTAGAATAAAACAGACATTATTACTTTATGTTTATATATGATTGCATGACCAATGTGATTCTATAACCTGTATCATTAGAAAAGTGAGAAATTATACTTCATCTATATATATATCAAAGTGCAAAAATTGATTCTACCATTATATATAACTAATTAAAACAAATAAAAAATTAAAAAATAATTGAATTATAATACAGTAATAATTGAATAATAAAAATCCATTTTGGTATAGTTTAATTTATAGTTGTGCATAGTTCAATAGTACATTGTTGTGAGATTGATCTCTAGAATCTTATCCTGGAAATCTAAACTTTAAATTCATTATGCAACTCCTTACCCTGGGGGATTGGGAATTGACCACATATAAATCAGCACATGAATAACTTAGTAGTTTGTGTTTGCAAGGTTTGAAGTCATGGTAAACATCAACTTTCTAAAATAAGGGAGAGGCACAGAATTTTTCCCCTCCATTCCATCTTCACCTCGATTGTCAATAATCATTGAGTAGGCTTGAAATATCTATTAACTGAGAGAGTTTGTTATTTCATTTTGAGCCAGAAGGAAGAAAAACATTTAAAGCCTCAGAATTAAGTTATGTATTTGTACTAAAGTGGGAAGTAATAGATTTTCACAGGTTGTTTACCTTGTTGTTAAAAATATCAGCTGTCTTTAAATCTACTTGTAAAAGTTGGAGAACTTGTTCTAACAAAATGTAACTTAATTTCACTTTCTCTTTGTGTTAATAATATAATGATGACAGTAAGATCTGTAATGAAAGAAGTAACTACTTTAGGAGAAGCACAGCACTAAATTTTTAAATTCATTATCATATTCAACATTTGCAAAGATCCTTTGAAGAGAAAACCATCAGTATTTTGTTTTACAATGATAAAACTGAGCTTCCTAGGCAACACAGCTAAAAGGGACAAAGTGAGATTAGGGCCTTGGTTGGTCTGTTGTATTATAAAGTCTGTACTCATAAGTCTCAGGCTGTGATGGCTAATAGTTGTACTTCTTCAAAACATTAAATTTGAGTAAATTAGTTTTAAAAATGTATTTTGTGACACTAAAATATATTCCCCTAGAGACACAGAGTCAAACTGCTATGTTTTAAGTTCATTTCAAACAGCCTCTGTCTCTGTGGTATGTCATCAGCTCAGGAAGTGGTTATACTCAATTTACATTTTGCTTACATGATTTAGGAATTGATTTTTTTGTTTATTTGATTTTAATTTTACAGAATATACATGAAATAGAATTTCCAGAATGGCAGAGGAAAGAACAGATATCCTTTCTCCCAAACTCAATGATAAACCAGGATACAATTCTCAAAATAAAACATCTCAGAATCTAGAAATGAGTGAGGGCATACAACAAATTGAGAAGAGCTTGCTCAAAAATAACTACCAAGGCCTCCATAAGAACGGTGAGCACTTAACACAGGAAAGCTCACATCCCTCCCCTGACCAGATGGTAAATCCAGCCACAGGAAGGACAGACCCAATTTGGAACTCCATAGAAAGGCCCCATGCCCAAAGAGCTTGTAGAAACAATAGCCACAAAAACCGAAGGTTGACATCACAGATGCCAGAGGCTGCACTACTGATCAAGGAAAAGAACAGACCAGGCAAGATTTAACAAAGACATCTGAGAAGTGAGACAGGCTTAGTGGACTCTGATCAGTTCCAGCTTGTTTCTGGAGATCTGGAATGCTGCACATATATCACCAAAGAGGAAGAGTCAGCTGCCTATCCTGATTAAACACTAAACCTTACACAAAGAGAAAACGCAGCCCAGGACAGATTTATCAACTACTCAAGTGATATGTGCCCTAAACAGGAATTTCCTCAGCAAAGGGTGGAAGTCTTATTTGTTTAAGGTGTTAGGTACAGCCACTGACAAATGATTGCCTACCAGTGAGCTGCGCTGACCTAGGAGTTGCTCCTAGGAACCTGGGGTTAATAATTGAAAAAAAAGAAGTAAGAATGGGGGGGAGGAAGGGAGAAAAGAAGAAAGAAGGGATGAAAAAATTATATATCTAACAAAAAAGACAACTGATCAGAGACACCAGTGTCTATAAACTACATGGCCAGCAGAATCTACAAAATTACTCCAAGCAAGTAACTTAAAAATAAAAATATAAAAGCAAACAAACAAAGCCAAACAAAAAACATGAGAAAGCATGCATGAGGAGCTGGGTTGGCTCCCCAAACACTGCAAAAAGAATTTCAGTCAAGGGAGAAAAGGGAGAAAAGCAAAACAAACCAAAAAAAAGTGAATTCTTCAGAGTCTGTTACTAGAAAAGAAAACAAAATTCATCAAAGAGTAGATGGATTTAAAAAATTAAAGTATATCCATGCATGGAGTTCTATTAGCACTTACAGGGAATGGGTTACTGATATACTTAGCAACCAGATTACTTATAACCATAAGCTGAATGGATATAAAATCTAATACAAAGTATACCTACAATTTATTCCCATCTGAAGAAACTTAGAAAATACATACCTAAGCTTAAGAGGCATAAAGCAGATCAGTAGTTGCCAATTGCTAGGTTGAGGGTGGTTTTGATTACAAATGGGTTTGAAGAGTTATAGAATTCTATATCTAATTTTCAATCTTGTTTACATGGGAAAATTTATTGGTCTAAATAAAATTGTGCACTTAAAATACATGCATTTTACTGAAAGTTATACAATAATACAGTTGATCAAATTTTTTCAAAGGATGCAAAAAAAGAAAAAGAAAACATTCAAAGGGACAAGAATAGCTTAAAGCAGCGAACACTCAACATCAGACAGAGGGACACAGTGTCAGCTGTTTTTGGCCCCACTATTTCAGCACCTGTACATAACACTCTCCTATTCAGTGCTTAGCAAATGCTAGTTGAATTAATGATTGAAACCCAAAGGGACTACAATGTAGCCCAGGCTCTCTCAGAGAGCACATTCCTGTAGGGAATTTGTCTTCCCCATATAGTGGTTGCCTCCATACCATCCCAACCCTGAGAACAAACTCTCCTGCTTCTTTTTCTTAACCACTCTGTGACATCTCTGCCCCATTACTTTTCATACCTGACTGTATACTTCTATTTGTGTTTAGAACAAACTGGAAGTAGTTACCTCACTATATTTAAGGTGTCAATAGGAAAAGTTGTATTTTTCCTTAAAGGTTTCAAGAGAAGATGAAGGATGTAAAGGAATCTGGAATTTTTAGTTAAATAACAAACACTTAAACAAAAAGGGAAGTATCCATGGTCCAACAGATACAACCATGTAAGAAAAGCACGAGAAAAAAACATAGCATGACAATTAGTCCTGACTTGGATATGGTAATTTTTTTCGTTGTGTCTAGTTTTCCACTAAACACAAGATAAGAATATATTACACGTAGGAAAGGTACCTTGGTCATGGTCATTACCGCCAAGGAGCTTAAAAATAAAAAGGAGAAGAAAGATGAGTGACTGTGATGCAGGTAGGAAGTGAGGCCTGCATGCAGCAGAGTCCAGTCCAGGTATGTGCTCAGCTCAGAGGAAGGAAAGGCTGCTTCGCACTCCTGGGTCAAGGAAGATTCCCAGAAGAAGTGGCATCAGGGCTTTGAAGCTTGAGTACTATGTGAGAAATGGAGATGCTATTCTGTACAAAGTTATAGAAATTAAAGTATAATATGTAAACAAATGATTGTCAGGCAGAAAGAGAAAGAATTCAAATGGAGTAGACAAACAATGACATCACTATGTTTTCCTAAGCCCCTGGGTTGTTAGGCCCTCATTACAATGGGGGAGACATCTTGAGGCATCTCACAGGATATTCTGACATGAGCTATAAAGAACAAATGGGAGAAACCATAGATAAACTGGAGATGGTGATGGAGGACAAGGGAGAGTTGTTAGGAGAGAAAAGCTGAGAGGTAACAGTGCAGAACTGGGATGAAAGAGAGGAATATGAAGACTCATCAGTGCTTCTTATGCCATAATACAGGGACTATCAGAAGCATCCTGGGTACTATCACTGCCAAGAGGATCAAGTTCACAGAAGTGTGGTGTCCTATGGACATTAGAAACATGAATGGAAGTTATCTTAAACCCATTGCCGATTCTACTCTATCCATTGATATTCTTACTTACCAGGTGCATTGGGTATGAACCACTTCAGTCATCCTGTTTCAGTCACTGTTACCACCTCTACCCAGGGAAGGATTCCTCATCTGCCCCCCAATCTCTTGGTTTTATGCGTCCCTCATGTCCCACTCTGCCATGCCTTGAATGACCTGTGTTCATTTTTTCCTCACATCCTTCACCTACATCACCAAAATGTCCACATGACCACCTACTCTAACCCCCAATCTTACCCCAGTAGAGGATCATATTCTGGCCTCCTAGACTGCTGTGCCTTACTCGACAAGAAAGGCCAGCTGCTTCCTTAGCTGCCACATCCAAGATCATCTGAAGATATCATGTTCCATCAGCATTAGGAAGAATATCATCTTGTTCAGTGCCCACATGCTCCTGCTCACCTTGCATCCACATAACCCAAACAGGCTTTGGGTAGAACCCAGAGATATGACAAATCAGCAATAGTCGACCAGACTCAAGGATGGGGCAACTGGACAGCTAGGCCTCTGGTCTCACTAAAGAAAGCACAAAAGGAATTCAGATGTGGATGTTATGCACAGCTTAAGGACACATATCCACATTAATATGCACAATTATCTATTTTTCTTCCCCCAAAAAGTGGTCACCAAGTAACCCTTCTCCCACTTGTCCCCTTCCTAAGTTCACATAAGAAAGCACAAAGGGGAAGACTTGAATAGAACACCATAGAGGAAGGGGCAGAACTAACCTTTTCTTTGGAGCTCCCTCTTTCCTGCATCCAGGAGACCTAAGAGAAATCGAGGGCAATTGTTTCTGATGAGATTGTACACCGTTCACAGCAATCGAGGAGATTACAGATTTTCTGGGCTCTACTCCCACCCTCTGGAGCTGGCACCCATGATGTGTTTTGGAAGCCCAGGAAATCTGATCCTTCAAAAGTGACCTGGAAGAAGCCTTTTGGGCTCTCTGTAGAGTGTAACTCACAGCTGGCATTCGCTTGTATTTTCAAGGGATCTGGGGAAAGTGTAAAATGAGAAAAAGTTTGAATGAAAAAGTTAGAGCATTAAAATAAAAATCTAAAGGCCTTATCAAGAAGTGTAGTAAAAGGAAGACTATAGATCAGAATGAGCCAAAGACATGTTCAATCAGGAATAAGGGAGAGAGAAATTGCTAGGGATGGGAAAAGCAGGAAATATGAGATAAATAACTCAGATTAGCAGGAGATTGAATTAAGGAAAGTTTTGAGAAATGATAGGTGAGTCACATAATGTGGGCTAAAAGTGAGGGGGAACTTTTGTGAGGGAGATGGTGACAGCATTTCATGATGCACAAAGTTGTCATAACTATTGGACTATGAATGTAGGTCTTTGAAGAAACTGGGGGAAGAGATCATATTTTAAGGAAGTCAAGCACGGAATAGACAATTGTGTGCCTTTGGATTGTGGACCACAAGAGGAAGATTACAGGCAAAAGATAACAAAATAGAAGAAAAAATATTTGAAACTAACAAAAGTCTATGAAATTTTTTAAAAATCAATATTTAGAATATCTCCTAAAAAGTTTATACATGCAGACTTTAAGAATGGAATGGGATAGTGGAAAATGGCCCTTTATAGATAAGCCTAGAGAGTTTACAAGAAATAGAACAATCCTCTGAAGAATTCCCTCAGCTGTGTGTTGGATGAACTTACATTTATAATGAAATTGACTGGCATGGGTTTGAATATGCTGAGTTAATCCAATGAAGTATTCACTGAATAGCAGCTCCACATCTGTAAAGTCCTCATTGCTGAAGTTGCCCTTGGACCAGGTATACAGGAAAATAATTGTGCCTAATTCACTCTCCCAGCCATGAATCCACAACTTATCCAGCCAACCTGAGCCCTGATTTTTTGCGCAGGATTGGTTGGCGAAGGATGAGATCTGGATGAGATGGAATGAGATGCGTTCCTGGACTACTATGGATGGAAGAATGTCAAATAGTATAAGAAAAACATGAGTGGCAAGCAGGATAGGGAGAAGATGATAAGTGGACCCGTTGCCAGAGAAAGAAGCTTAACTATGATATTCTCCATGCACAGGGCAACCCGCCCTGTTACCATCTTCCAAAAGAATAAACTAGGATACTCAGATTTGTAAGCCTCCCTGTAAGAGGATCTATCTCGGGAAAGCCCACCAAGCTCCACCCAACTGGTAAGCTAACAGGAATATTCTTACCATGTGCATTGTCACTTCCTGGGAGGAGAACAGCCAACAACGGAAGGTACAGAAGCAGCATTTTGTCTGCAGGTGTTTGCTTCTCTTTCTCCCCAAGACTGGTCTTGGATGGCTGATCTCAACAAACTTACCCTTTCATACCACTATTCTGTCTTTCTCCTTTCACCCTTCATTTTCTCTACCAGACACTGATGGCAACTAAGCAAATCTAGAATTTCCCTCAACATTGAGCCTCCTACTCAATCTCTCATTTCCCCTCCAGTTCTGAACTAAAATAATTCTCTTCTATCTGCATTCCAGCAGTTCTCCTTTTTAGTAAGCCTCCATCCTATTCCTTCCTCAAACGCCCTTGGACAAAATAGTGTGTAACACCGAAAGGTCACTTCAACTTTCTGACTCTTGCATTCTATCTGTAAAGTAAAAAGAAGAAACTACATGGTTTCCTGCTTGCTTTAATGGACCACAATTTTTCCAATTTCTACACTGAGCTGTGCCTTATGCTCCAACCTGTCCTCTCTGAACATTCCTTACTTCTCTCCCGCTTTTGATTGTTCTCAAAGTTTTCTCTTTCCCATTTTACTCTTTATTCCTCCACAATTTTCATTTCTTGATTTTCACTGATTCTTTTTTAAATTGGAGAAATTGCACTCTCATGGCTCCTGTGACTTCCCCATGTATTCTCCATTGTTTTTAGAGATAAAATTGTAGCTCCTCAAAGTATATAAGAGCATAAGTCAAGGTCATAGAAGAAAAAGACTTCAGGGACTCAAGCATCAAATGAAGCTGGCTTTCCCGTCATACGCATTGTTCATATTTCTCCATCTAATACACAGAGGACACTTACTCATTTTACTTCCCACTCAATGTGTCTTTGCTGTCAGGTACTAAAATGTACTCTGAGTCATTGCAAGTCATGTGGTAGGTGGGACATTAGCATAGTTAGGTGATGGGACTCAAAGTGGGAAGTTGATTTCTTCATCAGGTCACAGAATAAAGTAGCAGATTGTGCTGGTCATCTGATAATGTAGTTGGTGGTTGTTTATGTGCATGCCCTACTCTGGGGCCTAGTATCAGGACAATTTTTTTTTAAATAAAATAATATTTTTAAAATATATAAGACTATGAATACATAAATAAATCATTCAATTGAGTGTAATCCATATATTCAATCCCCCAAAAGAGTTTTTCAAAATATGAATGGTACCATCAATCACAGGCATGTGAACATACAGAGATTAACAATACAATTCTACCTATCCAGGCACTTTAAACTACAGAAACATTTAAATCAAGAACTAAAATGCATTTTGATAGTTTCCATTTCAATATATAGAATCCCAGAGACAAATCTGTTTCAAACAATATTTTCTAAAGAAGCATTTTGCCTGCCCAGAGTGTCCATCATTTAAAATCCTGAAAAGCATCCTGCATTTCAACCTGGGGGCTAATTTGTGTGCAATGTGCAGTTGTGTTGGGCAGGAGGCTACATGCATGGGGAGACCATGAAAATCCATGTTTAAGTAATATTTTCTGACCTGACCAAAATACATTGTTAAAAAAAAAGGCAGTATCTGTCAATATTTGAATTTATTAAAGTTATCATGAGAAGTACTTTATTATTTGTCAGTAGCACTGACTGGTTTATGTGTGTGAACACATGAAAACAAAATCATTTTGAGACCCAGGCAATACAATTATTATTATAGTGTCCTTAAAATAATATTCACTGAATATAGGGGGCTATTAGTTAAAATCCCACTTGTAACATTGTTTCTCTTCTTACAGTGTACTTTATTGTATATGTCTATCCTGTAAAACATGATGTTTTCATATATATTATGCCTTACTCAGATTTTTTAACACTAATAATGAGGCTGGCAGTCACTCTCATGAACCCTTCCTCTTATGGTTACAGATATTTGCAGTTTCTATGAGCTACAAACTCCTTTAAGAGCAATTTACAGTTTAAGCCCTACCTAAATCCCTCACCAGTACCAGCTCTCATCTTGTCAGTGGCAAGCTATTTGTGGTTTTAGGAAGTAATAACAGATAAAATGCTATGAATTTATCACATTTGTTTTCTTCATGGGCCTTCAGGAGAAGCACCATTCTTCTACTCCCTTATAATGGAGGTAGAGCCAGGAGACTGAGTTATGGGCAAGGGCATGAGTAATGCCACTTCCAGGCCTGACCATTTGAAATATCCCATCTGATCATCTTACTCTGAAGTACCATCTTCCAAATAGCAGAGCTAAGAGATGGAGAAGAGCTGCCTGTTCTACATGGAGTTCGCATAATGAGAAACAATTTCACTGTGTTCATCCTCTAAGACTCTAAAGTTTATGTGTAGCTTCAACACAATTGAGCTAGATTGGCTAATATTATACAGCCCTATAAGCAGCATACTTTTCTCCTTTCAGAATTTAGAACAAGGTGAGATAAAGACAGCATGAGACAGATGCATCAAATTGCTAGCTCTTACTTCTGATAGAGATGCTGGAGGATTTGTCTTAAATATGTAACCCAAGCAATCTTTCTTGCATTGAACCCTAAATGGAGTTGCCTTACTCCATGTAATGGACTGGATGTGTACTCCCCCCAAACTGCCTATGTTGAAGCCTTAAGCCTCAGAAGTAATTAATTGATTACAGAAGTAATCAAGTTTAAAGGAAATCCTAATGATGGGGCCTTGTCTGATATGATTAGTGCCCTTATAAGAAGAGACACCAAAGAACTAGTGTTCACTCACCACCTCTTTGTGTGTGTGTGTGGTGTGTGTGTGTGTGGTGTGTGTGTGTGTGTGTGCACCTACCAAGGAAAGGTCATGTGAGCACACAGTAGGAAGGCAGCTGTCTACAAGCCAGGAAGACAAACTTACCAGAAACTGAGTCTGGAACTTTGATCTTCAACTTCTAGTTTCCAGAACTGTGAAAAATATAATTTCTGTTTTTTAAGCTACCTGGCCTATTGCATTTTGTAATAGCAGCCCACATAAACTAATACAGTCTGCTTTTGCAATGCTTGAAAACCTCTAATTCTTTCCACCTGATAGGCTATTCCTGTGAGTTTGAGCATGGAAAAGGAGAACAGGATGAACACTCTGGGAGCACGCTGGTTCCCAAGGTAAAAAGGGTGGAGAAAAGGTCTTGAAAGGTATATATAGGCAGTTTCTCTCAAGAATTCACCAGTGAGGTAATTCATTCCATTTTCATAAGAGTAAAGGCTGAGAAAAGAAGCAACAAATATTTGGGGAAATTTTCCTTCAAAGGAACAAGCAGAGTCAGTACTCGCTTCACCCTGACATGGTAATTACCATTCAGTTACACAGAAACTTGCAACTCTTATTTCTTTGGAAACTTACCTCTCCTTTACTCCCCACAATCACCATATCATCTTTTCTAAAATTTGGTTTTTCCTCTCTGGCCTTGCTGACACACAGTTCTGCTCATATTAAATGTGACACAGATTATTGCTCATGGTACCTTAACTGAGCATCACAAATCTCTACTATTTACTTCTTTTTGTT
The DNA here is from genome assembly GCA_004024805.1 of Geosciurus inauris. Taxonomy (NCBI): domain Eukaryota; kingdom Metazoa; phylum Chordata; class Mammalia; order Rodentia; family Sciuridae; genus Geosciurus; species Geosciurus inauris. Next base: position 94,100 of record PVHX01002705.1, read on the forward strand.
TTGGTTTGGTTTTTTAAATTTATTTATTCTACTTAGGTATAAACGACATCAGAATGCATTTTGATTTATTGTACACAAATGGAGTACAACTTTTCATTTCTCTGGTTGTACATGATGTAGAGTTGCACCATACATGCAGTCATACAGGAACCTAGGGCAATAATGTCCATCTCATTCCACCATCTTTCTTGCTCCCATGTCCCCTCTTCTCCCCTCCCTCCCCTTTGACCAAAGCTTCTCCATTTTTCTCGTGCTCCCTCCCCCATTATGGATCAGCATACTTTATCAGAGAGAATATTCAGCCTTTGGTTTTTGGGATTGGCTTACTTCGCTTAGCACAAGATTCTCCAACTCCATCCATTCTTTGCTTTAGAGTTGCTATGTGAACTTTGAACCCGAGCATATCAATCTCATTTTTAAAATATTTCAATTGTTTCATGAAGGAATTCTAGACTTCTAAACATGTCAATTTTATACATAAAGGCTTTCATATACTAATTCCCTGAAAGGGAGGGAGCTGGTGGTATAAGAAGGGAAGCTGGTAGACTCTTCAAGCTGGGGAATACTTACAGATCCAGGCAACTGAAATGTATATAAAGTTCCATGGGGAGAGAAGAAAGTAGTTATATAGGCCCTCTGGACCCACAAAACCCTAAGTGGATCATCTAGAAAGAAAGGGAACCCTTTGATTAGAGCTCAGCCTAAACTGAGGGTCTTGACTACCATTGGGGAGCCCAGCATTCTTCCTCTGTCACAGCTTCCCCAGGCTCCTTGCTATGTCCTGCTAGTGCTCAGGCTATGAGTGCTCTCCTGTTTCCCTTTGCCTGGTCTTCTATGTGGCATTTCTCTAACTCTACTCCAGTGGGTAACTTTTGCCCTCTGAGCAACAGAGCCTTTCCACAGGACTCTGATGTCATGACCTCACCCCTCACAGCCTCACATTCTATTCTGTCAACCAGAAGCAGAAGACTTGCTCTCTACCACTTCCCTACTAGAGAAATTCATAATCACATGCCCCTTTCAGGACTTTTCATTTCCCCTTCAGTTGTGTTTCAAGTTATTCTCTCCATTTCCTGGCTTCTAGCAGCAGTGCCTGTCTCTAACTTCTGCCTTATTCACTCTCAGATCTACAACAGTGTATAGATCCTAACCTGAGATCTAGGACGTACTCTTGCCTGGACCATTTTAATAGCAGAATTAATTCCCCACTGAAAGATGACTGGGTTGAAAGAACTCGATATTTTCTAATTCCATTTCAACTTTAACATTCTTTTACTTGATCTATATACCTATTCATTTCTCCTTACACAGTGTCTTTCTCTTCACTATTTGCTTTTCCTCATTTTTTTTCTGTGTTTTGTGTTGTTCTCTATTTATCCTTTATCCAAGTTTTCTGGGCCTGCTTTTTACCTAAATATCCCACTGACTCTATCTAAGCACTGCTTCCATTCTTGTTAAATTTGAAACCTAAAGAATTGTCGTATCTCTTGATCCTTAGATTTCTGTGTGTAAATATATGAACCACAGGCAAGACATTTTTTTTATTGCAGGGTAGAAGATAAGCAAGCAATTTAAAAGCTTCAAAACACATATACTCGGTAAGCTATAATTTTAAAAAAATTATTTATACATGCACACAATAAACTCACAAGATAAGGAAATATGCAAGAAACAAAATACATTGAAAACAAGAGAGAGAAATGGAAAGCTGACATTTGAGCTTCCCAAGACATTGTTAAGAATCAATTCTCAGCAGCTTTGTCTACAGTATCCACTTGATAAATGTGCAAGTTGAATGAGATTCTCTACTATACCCTTGACAGAATTGGTTTGGGAAAACCTGTTCAACTAGACAGAAAGATAACAAGGAAATCTTGTGGTTACCTTAAGCTCTATTTTGAGCTTTTAAAACTTGTCCTTTCAAAACCTTTTAATCACAGATTAGCTCTCGCATGCTTTTGGAGCTTAAAATAATAAATGTCTTAACTTTCCTATGTATATGTATGAATACACTACAGTAAATCTCTACATCATGTACGTCCACAACACTGGTATCCTAATTAGATTAAGATATACTCTATATTTGTATAAATATGTCAAAATTGATTCTACAGTCATGTATAACTGAAAACAACAAATAAAAATAAATAAATTAAAAAATAAATGAATAACAACAGCAGCATAAATAGTAAGAAAAAATTAGGGCTTTTCTATGTGCCAGAAACTTAAGGAAAAATGTGATATAATCAATAGCCTAAGTGAGAAAAAACAAGAATCATGTCAAAATCATAAGATTATTCAGAAAAAAAAAGCCTATGTGGGCTGGGGTTGTGGCTCAGTGGTAGAATGCTTGCCTAACATGTGTGAGGCACTGGGTTCAATTCTCAGCACCACATACAAATAAATAAAGTCCATTGAAAACTAAAAAAAAAAAAAAACATTAAAAAGCTTACAAATTCTTGCATAATATTTTATGTTGTCTTTGTTTGGAATTTTGTACTGGAGGTGTCATATCTCACATGATATGGGATCTAGTAAGACCAAAACTAGACATGGGTACAAAGAAAAATGAATGCTAGAATCCAACAACATAGTTATGGGAAAATGTGATTCAAGGCACATGTCCAAAAAAAGAAGCCAAGACAAGAAGCCAAATAGAGTTATCTCAGAAAGTAGGTGAGATGCCAGGAAACTGAAGCTGGAGTAGCAATCACTACTGTCATTTCATTACACAGGTTGGCATCTCTTGCCTCAAGCAACCTTTAATGAGCCTGGAGTCTGTGGTGTCTTAACTCCTTTGGCAGCATTGTGGTTCAGGTGCTGCCCAGCACCTAATAGGAGCAAGGTCTCTAAATTTCTGCATCTGTTATAGAGTTAGAAAGTCACAAAATCATGGAAAGTTCTCTTACTTCTCCTTCACAATAGAGGAACAATTTCTATGCTGTTGGGATACATTTTATTTAAAGAATTTCAGGTGTTTTTAGGATCTGTAGTGCAACATGGTTAAAGGGGAAATTTTTCTCTGTTTGTTGTGCCTTTGTTGTGATATATACTACCACCAAGTGAAATTTAGTACCATAATGATCATAAGAAAGAAGAAAGGCAAATTTCTAATCTTGATAAAATTAAGAAAGAAATTGCTGAAATATATTTTTAAAATGTATTGATTTTTATTTTTTAAAACAAAAGAATGCATTTCAAGCCGGGCGCGGTGGCTCAAGCCTGTAATCCCAGCACTTAGGGAGGCTGAGACAGGAGGATCGCAAGTTCAAAGCCAGCCTCAGCAACGGCGAGGCGCTAAGCAACTCAGTGAGACCCTGTCTCTACATAAATAGGGCTGAGGATGTGGCTCAGTGGTCGAGTGCCCCTGAGTTCAATCCCCAGTACCAAAAAAAAAAAAAAGAATGCATTTCAAGTCATAGTACACATATGGAGCACAATTTTCCATTTCTCTGGTTGTAAACAAGATAGATTCACACCATTCATGTCTTCACACATGTACCTAGGGTAGTGATGTTCATCTCATTTCACCATCTTTGTTACCACTATGCCCTTTCCCTTCCCTTACCTCTCCTTTGCCCTATCCGAAGTTCCTTTGTTTCTCCCATGCTCCCCATCCCCACCTCATTATGTATCAGCATCCACTAATCAGAGAAAATAGTTGGCCTTTGGATTTTGGGGATTGGCTTATTTCACTTAGCATGATGTTCTCCAACTCCATCCATTTACCTGCAAATGCCATAATTTTATTCTCTTTTATTGCTGAGTAATATTCCATTGTGTATATATACCACAGTTTCTTTATTCATTCATCTATTGAAGGGCATCTAGGTTGGTTCCACAGTTTAGCAATTGTGAATTGTGCTGTTATAAACATTGAAGTGGCTGTGTTACTATAGTATGCTATTTTTAAGTCTTTAGGGTATAGACCAAGGAGTGGGATAGCTGGGTCAAACGGTGCTGAGGTCCAGCCCCGGCACACCCAGGGATCCTGAAGGAGGTGTATAGTTTGTGCAATGGAGAGACGAGATGAACTCAATGAATGCATCAGAAGGTCTCTTGAGTGACCATGAGGTTTATTTTTATATCTTTCTACAAGGAAGTCCAGAACATTGTATTTTCATGAATCATCTAGGACATTAGCTCTCTAGGTGTGTTTATTACAAAAAATTTCATTTTCATACATGTTCTTCCACTTTTCCTTTTGGTGTCCTACTTAATTTCCTTATTAACTACTTGACCTTATACAATCTTAAAGTTACACAGAGGTGAGAGACAAGGTATCTGCATAAGCAAAGGTTATCATGCTAAATAAAGAAGAAAAAGTACAGAATTCTATTTTTGTTTCCCACTATGTCTATCAAGTGGTAGGTTTAATTTTTATTCATATTCTCTTAGGCAATATCTGCAAGGTAATTTCCTATAATATCTATTTAATCGCTTGATTAGGTCATTTCTATTTTTCTTGTTTTTCAAACACCAGGAATGAAATTGTCCCAGTCTCTTAAGAAAGGGCAAGCTTTGTATGTCAACCCATTTACCATTAGTATTTACCACATGTTTGCCATTTTCATCATAAAGAAGGGTCAGTGCAGGGTGGAAAAGTCATCTTGTTTACTTCAGCTCCTCTGGGGGAACCATAATTGTCCTCCAATTCTGTAAGCCAAATATGATGGTCCCTGGATCATAGAAACCACTCCCTTATGGGAATTTCTATTTTTGAGGAATCTTAAAGTTTTTGGTTTAGGTGGGGGAGTTAATAATGGAGCCCTTAGTTCTTGTAAACAAAGACTTTCCATGAACCCCCTGTTTGCCTTAGCTATTTCAGTAGAATTACTTTTGTTTTTGTAAGGCCAGTCAGGATGTAATTGTGTACACTTTGTTATATATTTGTAATCCTTTTTTGTTTTACCGCATTTCTCAGAATGGGTCAATTGTTTATTTCACCAGATAATTATTCCCAGAATTATTGTTCCAAGGAGAAGTAGCCTGAGGCTTGTCCAGGAGCACAGGCCTTGCTGAGTTCCCCTCCAAGTTTGGACTTTGTCAAACACCTGGAGTGACAATACTCACACCAAAACGGTGGTTCCATTCGAGTTCTCTGAGGAATCTCCCTACTACTTTCCATAGTGGTTTTCTGAGGAATCTCCATACTGCTTTCTAGATTGGTTGCACCAATTTGCAGTCCCATCAGCAACTGAAACATATATTGACATCATTATTTTGCATATGTCCTGCAAAGGCTTTGAATCTACTTTATGAAAATAGGGTCAGAATCTTATTTAAATTGAGGAAGATAAAATGTTTTGTTATTTTTCAAATGAACAAGAATTCAATTTCAAAATTAATGTCTTAAAATGCCCAGTCCAAGAAATTAGCAATGAGAATTGGCTTTAAGCTGATTCTTAAGCTGAATAGCATTGTGCCATTCATCAGAAGCAAACACAAAAAGTATTTCTAAGGATCCACAATCAGTGCAATTTTCTTTTTTCTGATATAGGTAATCATTGTTTTGCACAGTTTCATTATGTACAAATTTTATTTGTCATGGCTTAGTTCAATAATACCAGTCCACTAACAGTGTGGCTCAAATTTCAGTTGCCCTAATATATGACTGTTAGAAATAGCATAATGCACAAACTTTATTACTAACTCTTTTGTCCATGAATAATTATGGAAATAACAAATGTACACATAATCAGTGACCATATACATCACTATTTCAAAGTTTGTGTGTTACTATTGTTTTGTTCTGTGCAAAGATAGCAAACCATGAAGTTGTGTTGCCTCCTTGTATCCCAGGAATAAATTTGTGTGACATCTTCCATGAATGGAGAATACAGTAGGAGAATTGGGCAACATAGATTAAAATGCAGAAAAGTGACAGCATGCAATTTAAAAAATGCAAATCAAAATGGCAATCATCAAGAATAGAAGCAATAGTAAGTGTTGGCGAGGATGTGGGGCAAAAGGTACACTCATACACTGCTGGTAGGACTGCAAATTGGTGCAACCACTAGGGAAAGCAGTATGGAGATACCTCAGAAATCTTGGATTGGAACCACCATTTGACCCAGCTATCTCACTCCTCAGTCTGTATTCAAAGGACTTAAAATCAGTATATTATAGTGACACAGTCACATCAATGTTCATAGCAGCTCAATTCATGATAGCTAAACTATGGAACCAACCTAGATGCCCTTCAACAGATGAATGGATAAAGAAACCGTGGTACATATACACAATGGAATATTACTAAGCATTAAAGAAGAATAAAATTATGGCATTTGCAGGTAAATGGATGGAGTTGGAGAATATCTTACTAAGTGAAATAAGCCAATCCCTAAAAACCAAAAATTCAAATGTTTTCTCTTATAAGCGAATGCTGATCCATAGTGGGGCAGGAGGAGGGGGTAGGGAAGAATGAAGGAATTTTGGTTTGTGTAGAAGGAAGTGAGGGGGGGATGTGGGGATGGGAAGGATGAGACAGACATTATTATCCTATATACATGTATGATTACACTACTGGAGTAACTGCACCATGTACAGCTAAAGGAATGAGAAGTTATGCTCCATTTGTGTACATGTCAAAATGCATTCTACCATCATGTAAAACTAAGTAGAACAAATCTTTTTTTAAAAAAAATTGACAACACTAGAAGTGAGATTTTAATAAAATATGAAATAAGTTTAGAAGAAATAGCTTATAGGAATGCTGATACTGCTGATGTTTGAGATATGAACTAGAGAAATTTAGTAAAAGCAAACACATCAACCCAAATGAGCAAAGGAAAAAAGTGTCCAAATGAAGAGATGCTAGCAGAGATCTTCACCTTAAAGGAACTCTCATAGAGTCCCCAACAAGGAAAGCTCAAAGCATAAACTATTAGAAGCTGATTCAGACTTAGAATGGAACATAGTGTGATATTTTGAGAGAGAAACCATATTCACATAACTTTTATTATAATTGCTCTATTTTATTATCAGTTGCAAATTTCTTATTGTGCCTCATTTATAAGTTAAAATTTGTCATAGCTATGTATATATAGGAAAAGATGTAGTCTACACAGTACTCTCTATTGTCTGCAGTTTCAGGCATCTGGAGGTCTTAAAATGCATTACCCACTGTTAAAGGAGAATGATTGCACCTTGAAATATCAACTGAGTATTTCAAAATACTACAGATTGAATTCTGAATAACTTAATGAGATTCACTTGACATCTACATCATATATTCAACAATGGTTTTAATTTTATATCTGTTTATATTTTTTAATAAAATTCAATTTTTTTTGTTTTTGTTTTTTGTTACCAGGGATTGAACTCAGGGGTACTTGACCACTGAGCCACATCCCCAGCCCTATTTTGTGTTATATGTAGAGACAGGGTCTCACTGAGTTGCTTAGCACCTCTCCATTGTTGAGGCTGGCTTTGAACTCACGATTCTCCTGTCTCAGCCTCCCAAAGCGTGGAGATTAAAGGCTTGCACCACTGTGCCCAGCTAAAATCAATTGTTTTGTGGAAACTGAAAAGTAATACTATTCTTGTATGATGTTTTTTAAAAACTATTTTGAGATAGACTTTTGCAACCTTTTATTACCAATTTTTTAAGAAATAAAATGCCCAGATCAAAGAATGTAGAATTTTTTAAGCATTTTTGATGCTGTTGTTATATTCTTCATGAGTGGTGGCATTGTTTATTCCTGAATCTTCAAATCAGTTTTGGCCATATTCATCACTCATAACTTGTATATCAGTAATTTACATAATCTTTTCCATTCATCTTACATGACAGAAAAAAATATATATAAAATGTTTCAATGTGGAAAGATATGCATTTGGAAAAACAAGTTAATAATAAAGATCTGTTTTATTTGGTATAAATTTGAGTCTGTATCATCAGATTTTAGTGAAAATATTCAATATCTCTTATCTTATTTAAAATTATTTGATTCATCATGCCTGTCATCATCCTAATTGTTTCATTTGTATAACATATTCTACATGTTATACTACTGGTTGTAAATGTTAGTCTTCTATTCAAATGCTCTGCCATGATGTTGTCATAATTTGCTGAGGTATTTGCTCAAAGAGCACAATACTACACATTTTCTTGGATGATGCTCTGAATGTTTGACCTTGTCCTGACAAAAACTGAATCACCCATATTATGTTTCCATTCTCACATGTCAATATTTCCACATAGTTTATCTGCATTAAAAATGCAGAAATAATTTGGGACCTTGACTGGTGTTATCTTCCTCTATATTTATTTAGGGCATCAGTAAACCAGAATTACTTTCCTAATTTCAAATATTACGATAATTTGGGCAAGCCTAGTGTGGTGGTGCATGTCTATAATCCCAGTGGCTCGGAGGCTGAGGCAGGAAGATCGTGAGTTCAAAACCAGCCTCAGCAAAAAGCGAGGTGCTAAGCAACTCAGTGAGGCCCTGTTTCTAAAGAAAATACAAAAAAAAAGAAAGAAAAATAGGGCTGGAGATGTGGTTCAGTGGTCGAGTGCCCCGAGTCCAATCCCCAGTACCCTGCTCCCGCAAAATTTGGAAGTATGCTGTAATTTCTGCAAAGGACATTCCCCTGCTTTGCATTTATTCAAGGTCCAGCAAGTAAATCCCTACTTCCTTCCATAACAACACTTTTGCTCTAGTGGATGCTGGGATTAGCCATCCATATATCCTATTCAAGACACACATACTCATTTCCCAAAGCTTCAGGGGATATTCATTGCTGCCTGCTTACAGTGCATCCTCTGCAACAATTGCCTTCTGTGGAAGGAAGCTATTTTGCATAAGGAGACATCCTTTCCCTGAAGAGGTTCTACATTAAATGTAAAAACAAAACGCTTTGACCTCATTTTAGGAAATCTCTGAAGGGCTATGCTAGCTACAGAACTTTCTGTAAGATGGTTTGCGTCCTATGCAATGACTGCCGTATGGTTCAGTCTCTCCTTCTGCTCAGTCTTGCTTTCCTCTCACTTTTATTCATGCTGCTGCTGAGAGAAATCCCCAACATTCTGAGTGTGGATATCCATCTAAGCCTGCTTCTCCGGATACTCTAAGTAAAAATAGCTACTTGAACTTGGACACAGCCAACCTGAGCAGTAGCCACCAGCCATGGTGAAAACATCCAATAGTCATTAGATAAGAGATCCTACAAAAAATTTTAAAATCCTACAACTGCCTGTTGGGCTATGTCAGCAAAGAGGCAGATGCATAACTTTTAAAAGGCAATCATGTGAACCACAGAGACAACTGCACACCAAGAAGTTCAAGGATTTATGTGGTCATGCCCTAATATCCGAAGTCAAAGGCCATTTAAATAGATTTCACCAACAAAGGTTTCACACATTATTCCCCATAGTTGTCTTATAACAAAGGCCCAGTAACCTTAGCTGCTTCTCTCCTGAACTGAACATATTCTGCTAAACTGCAGACTTTTCCCTTTCATCTTACTCAAATTTTTAGAAAATCCCTGACAAAAATTTATTCCACCTTTTATTGTAATTTATAAATCCTTCTTGGTTTATGTTTTAAGTTACAGCTCTTTCCTAGATTCAATGTAGATGAAGTTACTTCTCTACTTTGGATTTAACTCAGTGAAATGAGTTGTAAAATATTTTACTGTACCATTTTCCCAGAAGTTCACTGTGATTTTAACATGCATCTTTTTATATAAATTTAAGAATGGCTGGTTGCATTTTTCTCCCCTGACTTATAAAATATAGATCTAAAAAGTGAACTCATGTACAGATAAATTGGGTGTGATTATCAATAATCTGCTTTTGCATTTGCAAAAAATAAGTGGGCCATGTAAGTCACTAAAATGAGAAAAAGAGTTGCAAGTGAACATTTCATAAACCAGTTATCAACATTTTTGTTATATGATGTTTTGATTAGGAATGGTAGTTATACACAATAATGGAATTCTTTTTGACATATTCAAAAATGCCTATAACGCAGATTGTTCCATTTCAATGCACAGTACTTCCCTGTTTCTTACCCTTATCCCTTCCCAGATCCCCTTTCTTTACTCTATTGATCTTCCTTCTATTTTTTTTTAAATCAGTACATTATAGTTATATATCAAATCAGGATAATCATGATATATTCATATATATGCACATAGCAATGTTTGGTCAACCTCATTCTGCAGTTCTTCCATTTCTTCCCTTTCTTCCTACGTCTCCCTTGGGAGAAGTACCTTCACCTACACTACTGATCTCCCTTCTATTTTTACGAGATCCCTTTTTTCTACTCTTTTTTTCTTTTATCCATGTAAACATCTTGTGTAGAATAATATAAAGTTATTTTTATCAATAAAAATTGTTTTTTACTTTATTTTTGATCTGTAAAGGAATGTGCCTCTCCTTTCACTAAGTTTACAATGTGAGAAAGCAATCTACTCTGCAGTAACGTGGTTTGTGTTTTGCTTTCTTTCAATAGTCTTCAGGTTCCTCTATCACTGCTGGTTTGCTGCTGGTTTGCCAGATGTTTGTTTGTTTGTTTGTTTTTAAATAAATTCCCAACCCTCAGGTTTTGGTACCTCCTTTTTAAGGTGCCTCTGAAAGATTCATATTCATGCTCTTGCCCCTCTTCCAACAGCAGACTATTCTTATTACTTGAGGTTCCGGCTGCAGGGGCATTATTTTATTCTTTCTCAGTCTCATTCTTAAGCAGGTGACTTGTTTTTGATCTTTTGGGGTTGGGACATGTCATTATTCCTTCATTTCTCCTAGCAGGCTGGGACTGTTAGTTTAGGAGCAGGATATACTATTGTTCCTTCTCATTTTTTCTTTTCCTTAGCTGCAATATGTTTTCACCTATTCCCTGAGGGCCAAAGGGATTTCTGTTCTTCCTCCACCAGGTTAAGGCATTTTTGCATGTGGGAGAATGATCTTGTTGGGGCTTTCTACATTTCCATGTAGCAGCTGTTATCATACCTCACAATTACATCATGAGGTTATTTACCTGGTCTACAATGTAAGCTCCAGTGTTCTGGGAACCCCTGTTCAGATCTGTAATACTAATGTGAATTCTCCCTGTTTCTATGAATTCAGCCCTTCTAATACTCATATAGCACTTAGTAATTTGTCATCAATTTTAGTCAAATTCTTCTTTCTGGATTGTATAGCATTTGGCATCTGTCCTAAGCAAGCAAAGGGGTTTCCTTCCATATTCCCTTGAAAGAATCTATTTTTTTTTAGATTTTGGGTTAATTGTTTGCTCTGATAATTCAAATCAATGATGGATTCAAAACAATATTATCATTTTGATTATCAACATTTAAAAATAATAAATATGGGAGTGGAGCTCTTTCCAGCTTTCTGCACTTTAATCTTAATTTTTCCAAAAAGTTATTCTTTTCTAAACTTGTGTGAGATAATTTTTCCTGTAAAACAAGAAATAGCAAATAAATACCCAAAACACATTTATGAGGATCATACTTTACAAATATTTAAAAGCTTAAAAATTTGTAAACATCATAAATGAGGAAGGTAAGCTGTCCTGAAGTGACTGGCTTAAGAAAAGATAACCATGGGACATTCAAGTAGTACCAATGAAAAGGGAATCCTGAATAAAAGATTTCAGAATGCTTTATTAACTTTACTTCTCACATGTTCTGAATTGTTTGTTATTATGAGCAATAGGAAATTTACAGCAGAATTGTGTATGTAAACTGAAGGATATGGAAAATAACAACCCCCAGGACAAAGAAATAACAATCCCCCAAAACTGTCTGACCCAGAAGAAGAAGGAGGAAGAGGACAATCATTAATTGTCTCCCAGTAACAATGGGCCCCAGGAGGGAAAAAAACAAACTTTCATCCCTTCCCAACCAGAACTAAGGCCCCAAGTGAGTCACTAAAGTCAAAACTCAGATTGGGAAAACAGAAGGTAAATGTCATCACTTGAGAAAATAATGTTTCAAGCAGGATTTTTAAAATCTCGAGTATATACATCATAGTACTCAACACACCAAGATTCATATTTCTTGGTGTTTTTCTCCCTCTGTAGACTGAATGCTCCTTTAATAAAGTAATTTTATTGTCAACCACTGTATACTCGTAAGTATATACAAGATGCTTCTCTCCTGGCACGTGCTAAGTAACCATTTAGTGAGTAAATAAACATCAATCAAAGCAAAAAAGAGAAAGATTTTCTTTATATGTATCAATGTCCCTGTGGTTTCTGTGATGATTACTAGCTTTTCTCTAAGAACAATGGAGAATTGGTGGTAGTTGTTACTGTACAGGAAAATCAGAATTCGTTCTAAAAAAATAAATAAAGCAGCCAGCAATAAGTCAGAGATGTGAAAGTGGTCAAATGAGAAGAGAAAAAGTTGGGGAATAATTCAAAAGGGCAAGTAAAGAGTAATAGAAAATGTTCAAGGCCCTGTGTTCAATCTCCAGCACTTCAAAAAAAAAAGTCCCTGGGGTAAGGTGACTTTCAATGCAATATAATAATTGTTTCATAGCAGTCAAAATAGGAAAAGATGAACAGAATGCAAGCAGGTGACAATGATAAGAGGTGAAAGCTTTAGGGGAGAGTCAGAACAGGTGGGGAAATGGGAAGCTGAGTAGGAGGCTCAGGGTTTTAAGAGGGAACAGATTTTCTTTGTTGCAAACAGAGGAGGTTTGAGGATTTGAGAAGGAAGTCAAAGGAGAGCTCTATGGGATAGGTTTATTTATAACAGAAATCAAAGATGATCTTTTCTGAGATAAAGAAATAGCATCTGCAAGTGCCATACTGTTTCTGCTACTTCCCTTGCTAGCTGTTGTCGTCCCAGGCAGTGACTGGGGAAACTGACCGGTTGGGTGCAAGTGTGTGTGTGCATGCGCTGATGATAGTTTCTCCTGCATATACTTGGAAAGAAAGAGTATCATGCTGGTCCCATTCTTAGTGTCCCTGACACCTCTTCTAAAGGGGATTGATAGAGCATGGAGCCCTATGGCAAGCAGATGTCTGGCTCAGATAATCATGGCTCTCCTTTTCTGCAGAAACTGAATCTCCCTACACTGTCACCTTTTTTCCCCCAGTTCTCTCTTCCCCAATTTTTCATTATTCCCTATTTCGTCTTTTCACAGGATTCAAAGAGCCTATCTCCTCCTATGTCATCAAGATCATAATCTTTTACAACCATTCCTGGATACAAAAATCTGTGCTCAGGTTGGTTGAGTGAGAGGCATACTCATAGCTAGAACAGCCAGGCTAATACCATCATTTTTCCTGCATCCCTGATCCACCGGCAACTTTAGTAACAGTGTGTTGATCAAACTTGAAAAGTTTTTCCAGGTATACATCATCAGATTTTTTTGGTGGGGGAGGGGGGTACTGGGGATTGAACTCAGGGGCACTCGACCACTGAGCCACATCCCCAGCCCTATTTTGTGTTTTATGTAGAGACAGGGTCTACCTGAGTTGCTTAGTGCCTCGCCATTGCTGAGGCTGGCTTTGAACTCACGATTCTCCTGTCTCAGCCTCCCTAAGTGCTGGGATTACAAGTGTGAGCCACCGCGCCCGGCTTACATCATTAGAGTTGTTCAGGCTGTTCACATTGGTCAATTACAATTTGAAAGTGAGTTCAATTCCCTTGATTGAGAGTGAGGAGGTGTGGGGTTAAGGAGGGTCTCTCAATGAGTGACGCTTCTAGAAAAGAGCCTTCTCTCTGTTCTGATTCTCACTCCACTTCCACCATAAAACTACAATCACACATTTGAACAGGTTCTATAAACCAGACCCTGATTCTTCAAATACTTCAGACTTTGGCTACTTAAAAACAGCTGTCTCCTTTACTGCAAGGCTGTGTTTTATTATCTTTCCTCAGAGATATCCTTTTGTCAACCTTTTCCAAGGTCTCTGATCAGGTACCCTCAGCTTCCTTGCTCTTCCATTTGAATCTTTCACCCTATCTTATTATAATCTCAGCCCTCTCACACTAAGTGCTTTCTCCCCCACACCATTCCTATCACCTCTGAACAATTCTTATCTTCCTAATTTATTCATCTCTTCCTGTACTTCCAACTCCTACCAAGTTTGCTTTCTATGAACCTCTCATTAAGCAAAACTTTGTCCCATTCCCTTAAATCTCCAAACCTTCTCCCTTCTGTTTCTATGGTCCTTTGCTTCCACTCATTCCATTTTCTCCTTTTTTGCTCCCTTTTTGGTCTCTAATTAATTATTCTTTTTCCCCTGAATCCTTTGAGATACAGATGGCAGCAGGTTGTGAGCTGGTCTCTGGGGAGGACATCATGGACTTCCTACAGAGAGCTGTTGAAGGAACTGATTTCCTGAACGTCAAGAATAAATCCTGGTTACTATCTCCAAAGGATGGAGGAAAGTCCTGGTATTTCCAGAACCAAACCATCGCACACTGGGTACGTATGCTCCTCAGTGACACCTGTCCATGTTTCACCCTGGGTCTTCTTAATGTGGGGAAGAGACAGCCTAAGTTCTATACCTTCTCTCCAAGAATTTTCTATTCTAAAATCAATGCAAAGATAAGAAGGACACAAGAGGAAGAAGACAATAATGAGTGACATTTCCAGAAGATAAGTCTATCTAGGCTGATGTGAAGTTCTGAAACTCTTGATCTATATTATAGTCCTTGTCTAAATATCATTTGTGTCCTTTGCAGTGAAACCTGAGGCCAGGCTGAAAAAAGGCCCTAGTTCTGGGATTAGACATCTGCTGCTAGTGTGCCATATCTCTGGCTCCTACCCAAAGCCCTTGTGCATGATGTGGATGTGAGGTGAACAGGAGCAGCTTGGTACTCAGCAAGGTGTCTTCCTGCCAAACACTGGGATATGGTATCTTAGAGCAACCTTGGATGTGGCAGCTGAGAAGGTGGTGGGCCTGACCTGAAATGTAAAGCACAGCAGTCTAGGAGGGCAAGACCTCATCCTCTACAGGGTTGTAAGATCTGGGACCCAACTGAAGATGGAAGGAGGTAATCCTCTAGCAAAGAATGAGGGCCAGCTAAGAAATTTGGGGTTTTAGGGAATTCTAGACCCCCAAAAGAGAGAAATAGGTTAATCCAAGGAATGGAAGTATTAAAAATGAGGGATCTGTAGATGCAGAAAAATTTTGTGGAATAGATGGATTCATCTCTGAAGACATGAGGAAAAAAAAACAGGAGGAAAAGAGATTTATGAGACAGACACTCAAACAAAGGAAGCTAAGTTTAATTCAGTAAGACAGAGAGTAGATGGTAAAACAGGAGATGGATATAAAGCATCCTTGGTGTCCACTGGAACCTGCAGAACATCACAGTTCCCTGGGCTTGATCTTCTTGGCAGTAATAATGGTCACTCTGGCTCTTCTGAAAGGCCTTGCATTTTAGTTTAGGAAGTACTTGTGAGTTCTTTGTATCCATCTTTCCTGTCTGTCCCTTCTCCCCAGTGGTCTTTCCATCTTCTTTGTCTCTTTACTTTTTCCTCTCCTCCCAGCCCCATTCGTACTTTCTCCTCTGTTCTTGCCTCCAATTTATGAAGCTTTGTTATTTAATCTGTTCTCATTTGGTTCACTTAGGACACACTGTGAAGCTCCCTGCAGTGCTCTCCCTTCAAAGTGAAAACACAGAAGCCCAGGTGCTCACCATGTGGTGATGACATCCTTCAGTTCTCCTCGTGAAACATTTCTAATTTGTTTCTGCTTTCTGATCAGTTGTAGATATATGCACAATGTCACCCACAAGGACTCATTCTGACCTAACTTCTAGAACTTTAAAATTCAAATTTTAACTCTGAATGGGATAGAATTCTAGAAAGCTCCACCTGATTAGACATTAATGAATCATTAGATGCTTAAAGATGTCACATCTTCCAGAGGTCCTTCCTTGATTCACAGTGGGAAGCACTCTATCCCCCATCTGAGCTCTCGTTGTACTTTACCTGTAGTTTACTAACCATACCCCTCAATCCCTACCCTCTGTGGCAGCTGTGCAGGTTCCTCCTCCCATTGAATTTGTTAGAATTTTGAGAGCAAAGCACATGCTTTTTAATATTCATAACCCTGGTGAAGTGTCTATCCTTGATAAAAATCTATGAAGAACAGAATTGTAGACTTTTTATATTCTTTCCTTTCTGACACCTGTGTTGTAGTTGAGACATTTGATGTTTCTCTTGTTAAAAGTCTTCCCATTTGCCCAAAAGAATTCACAGACTGTCCTGATTATATAGTTTCTTCTCTGATCTCTGAGAATAAACACAATTTTGCTTCTTGCCACTTTTGTTATTCATATAGAGAATTATTAGAGTGAAACTAATCCTATTAGTTTAAGGATTCTTAACTAAAACAAAAGCATGACAAAATGAAGGCCCTTGATATTCAGTGTGGTTCAGGGTCAAACACCAGAGTTATTGTATCAGTGCTTGTTAGAAATGTAGAATTTGAGGACTTATCTTAGATTTTCTGAATTATAATTTGCATTTTAGCAAAATTAGCAGTAGGTTCACAGTTGCATTAAAATTTATGAGGTGCCTGACATAGGTGGTACCTGGAATGTGGTGCAAATGTGCCACTGAAAAGGATCAAAAAAGGTTAAAAGAGTGTTGCTCCTCAGAATAGAAGTACTATCATGAAAAGGAATGTATAAACAGAACATTTTCATTCTTCACATCAATTATTTTCTATGCAGTTTGTTATGGTTTAGATATGAGGTGTCCCCCAAAAGCTCATGTGTGAGACAATGGAAGGATTTCCCAAGGGGAAATAACTGGGTCATAAGAACCTTAATCTAATCAGTGCATTACTTCACTGATGGATTAACTGGGTGGTAACTGTAGGCAGGTAAGGGGTGGCTGGAGGAGATAGGTCACTAGAGCTGTGCCTTTAGGGTTTATATTTTGTGCCTGCTGAGCAGAGCTTGTGTTTCTTTCTCTCTCTCTCTCTCTCTCTCTCTCTCTCTCTCTCTCTCTCTAACCACCCCCTTCCCTGTCCCTGTCCCTGTCCCTCTTCCTTTCCCTCCCCCCACTCCTTCCTGATTGCTGTGTTCTGAGCTATGTTCTTCCTCCACACCCTTCCACCATGATGTTATGTTTCACTTTGGGCCCACAGCATCTATGGGCTGAGACCTCTGAAACCATGAGTGCCAAATAAACTTTTCCTCCTCTAAAAAGATTCTTATCAGGTAATTTGGTCACAGTAGAAAAAAATAAAACAAAACAAAAATCTGGCACATTTACTGTAAACACTAGGTTAGTGACATGAGCCATGCTCCAAAAGTAGAGGGCCAGGTTCCAGTGAGTTCCTGTTCATAATAATTTTGTTGACCAATATTTCTTTATACTGAAACATACGTGAGAAATGTTTGACTTGAATAATTTGTTCATAAATTTCTTTGAGTTTCAGTCTCACTACAAGCATGAATACCATACTTAAAAAATCTTTTGTCATCTCAAAAAGCAACATTTTTGTTACTTTTCCATAGCTTCATCATAGCATTATATGTATTATTTTATAAAGTAGCCTCCACCTTCAAATTGGAAAATTTTCTCTTTTCCCAATGTACGTATTGTTGATTCATTTATACCAACCCACAGCCATCAGCATTACAACTGTAACACAGATTATCTAAAACACTATTTATTCTTTAAGGCATATCACAGCCTTTTTGAGTTTAAGAACAGTAGATAGCACTTCAGTAGTATGTTTTGGGGTCATTTTAATTGGCAAAACCTGTAACAGCATAAAAATGGCTAGGCATGGTGATACACATCCATAATCCCAGTGGCTCAGGAGCCTGAGGCAGGAGGATTGCACGTTCAAAGCCAGCCTCAGCAACAGTGAGGTACTAAACAACTCAATGAGACTCTGTCTCTAAATAAAATACAAAATTGGACTGGGGATGTGGCTCAGTGGCTGTGTGTCCTTGAGTTCAATCCCTGGTATCTCCCCCCAAAAAAAGCACAAAAATGTGGAAAACATGGCATGGAACAGACCATAATGATCTCCTATAGTGAGGAATAAAACCAGAAGACACGGCATCAATTCTTGTGAGTTTTGTTGGATTATATCTGTTCTCCAGAAAATAAGTCCCCCTGTCCTATTTCTAGGCAGATCCCTGCTGGGTGTCTGGATCTTGAGAGCCTCCTGAGAATTCCACTCTTAGACAAAACAACTGAATATCCACAGGTCGTGTTAGATACCTAACTGCCTGCAAATGTGGACCTTCCAGTATCAGAACCTGAGTGCAAATATGCCCAACTGTCCAACTTATGGACTCTCTTTAGATAGTCCTGTTAACTTCCAGACACAAAGAGAAAGAGTGTCACACTCTGCTTCATATACCTGGCCTGAGTCCCCTTGGCTACAATCTTGTCTATGCCCATTTCAGTTGCATCCTGCCAGGCACACTCTAAATCTCATAGCAGGCATATGGAGGAACAGTCTGATAATGCTTGTTATGAACTCCTAGGCTTCAAAAACAGAAAGTTGCCTCAAGGCCATTTCAAGATGGCTCCCTGTCTCTGCAATCTGCTTGCCACTGGACCACTTTTCACACCCCAGCCTGCTGCACTGCCTCTGACCCAGTTAAGATCAGAAAGTCTCTGCTCTATGGGTTTCCCCATCCCAATATTTTTTTATAGTTGTTTCTCTTTTTGCCTGTCACCCCAGCCCTCAGTGGTGAACCAGTGCCCCTGCCATTACTGGCTGAATTCTCAAGGCATTCTTTCCAGTCCTATGACAAAGCCTCCAAACTTCTGTGTCTCTATGATTCTGATATTGAATTTCAGTGAATTTCCCGTCACTGGTCTCACTGGGAAGAAGTACCCATATTGTTTGAATCCTCAGTCACAAAGCAACTGGAAAGTGCACCCTTCCTGTACTCTGCCATCTTTCCTCCTCCCGTCAACATTTCTTGATGTTCACTTGATGTTCTGGATTTCTTTGCATTAAGTCTGGCTGCATATGACAGAACATTCAAACTAGTGGTATCTTGTCAAAAATGTAGTTTATGTAAAAATACTGGGAGCAGGCAAGAAAGAGTTGTTAAAGCATTACATTGTCTCAGGAACTTGGTTTCCAATTTCCCCTTTTGCTTTTGGAAAATTTTTATTTTTTGATTGTTTTGGTTTTTTCAGATTTTCCCATGATTTATCCTCATTCTGAAGGCCTTCTCATGCTTGGAGATGATTACAAGAGTTTCTTCCAAGAAAATCCCTTTCAACCAGCTGTAAAAGAGCCTTCCTTCTTTCCAGATAGCTCCCTGTGAGTGTACTATCATGAAAGTACATGATATTATATTTTGAGTCAGTATAAATGTTTTATTTCTTTCTTTTGGACCAACTGAGAACTTTTGTCAGAGAAATGTGATCAACTTTCTGGCCTCATGTTCCTGGTGGCAGAGTCTTAGCTTCTAGTACCCATTGCTCTGTGACCATGGTATCCAGCTATTCACTGACCATTGTCCAAGAAGCTTTACTATCTGGGAAGAAGTCCCACTCTTGCTCTCTGATATGCTCATCAAACAAATCTAAGCACCAAGATCTCTGAGTATTCATATTTTTAAAGGCCTATTATCACCTGGTGGCAACAAGTTGCTGGATTTTTAGTAGACATGGTTTTAGTATATTTTGGTTGCCTGTCACAATGATCTTGTATCTGCCATATTTTCAGCAACTAGCCAGCAGCTACCCTTTTATTTTAGTTGAAATAAGACTTGATGAAGAACAAAAATAGCAGTAGGTTGTTCTAGAATAAATTTCTAAGTCTCTTGACATCAATCACAAGAGGAATTTGTCATCTGAAATCAGGAGAGCTATCTTTGGACATGTGATCAAGCCATTTTGATAAATAGGCTACTGGTTATAGTAAGTCTCACAAAGCTTGGAAGAGAACTCCAAGGATTGTGCCTTGATTCTCATGCACATATATTCTGGATTTTTATTGTAAGTCAGACAGGGGCTAGAACAAGGGCTCTCATGAGACTGTGTTTTAACTTCAAAGGCAGATTGGCACCTAGAGTTCAAATCAAACACACTATTTTGTTTCTAGTAAGGCTTCATACAGGGCTTTAGCTATTAGTCCAAAATTAGGATCTAAATATGGCAGAATCCTGTCATTTCCAGGAACCCACATAACTGCCTCTGATTTCTGGGTTCTTTAAGGCTAAACACAGTCTCCTCTGATCTGACATCTAATTTCAGTTTCCTTGCCTAATCTATAATTCCAGATAGGTTACTTGTTGTTTACAAGTCTGAGCCTTATTAATGAATACCTTATAATCTATATGAGGTGAAGTAGTTCAATACAGTGATAGTATTGGAAAGCAGTATGTATAGCCAAGACTAGTGATAAGCATATCATCCACATATTGCAAAAAGATTTCTTTTCTCTGTGATAACAGATCAACTTTAATTTCAGCACCTGAAGCTATCCAAAGGTATGTTCTATAAAGGTCATAGGACCGTTGTACACATTCAGTAAAGTGAAAACTGTGCAATACCACTTAGTATCTCAAAATCAGTAATATACTTTTGAATTGTTTAAACATAATCCACAGAAGTAAAAAAAAAATCAGAAGCTATCTACAGTTACACTAATTGTCAAAAGTTTTACAATTAATACTTGATATAACAGCCAATATATAGCGGGAAATATTGAAAGTGATTTCAGAGTCTCATCTAGTTGTATTCAATTGGGAAGTTTTCTTGAATGTGGACAAAACTGGCCAAAGATAGATAAAAACCAGGATCAGACCAGCAAGTAATAGATCTACAACAATTTCTATAGTTTCCATTTTTTTCTTTGTCAGTTAAAAGTGAACAATGAGAATTAAGTACTTATTTTTACATATGCACAACATATGCTGTGAAAGCACATTTGCTTATAAACATATAAAAATACTTGTTAACTAGTTTGGACAGCAAAAACATTAATCATCTTTGATTCTGGAAAGATCGATTCCATATTTTATATTACATCAAACAAAAACAGCCTTGGTTTTTTTTTTTTAATTCTTTAGCCAGAAATACTTAAAAAGGAAGACAGACAGAAATTATTTATTTTTCCCTTAGCATGGCTGTGAAAAGTTAAATTGAGAAATGAAGTACACATTGAGATGTCTAAGTCCAGAATGAGTCCAAATATTTGGCCACATAGAACATCATCATCTTCAAGAGGAGGAGAAATGACAAACTTGATAAGCAATGTTTAATCCACAAATACAATAGACATTTTGGTATTTTGGCCACTGGAAAACAATAGCTGTAGCATCAAGAAAGGTCTGAGATGTCTCATTTTTATAGATTCCATTTAGTGTATTTAAGGTTAACTAAAGTCGACATCAAAAATTTTAAAGATAAGCAAAAAATTCACATTTAAAAAATCCCTATGCTTCTATTTAGAGTAACAGTAGGCTATGATTCCAGAAATTAAAAATTATTTCACAACCTATAACTTCAGCTTAGCAAATAGCTTAGGTTCCAAAACTGTTTTATCATTAAAATGCAAACCCTTAAAAAAAATCTGTCTGTATATGTAGACAAATATAAAGGAACCAGCAGCCTTAGTATGTATTTAAAAGGAATCAGCAGCCTTAGCGTTTCCTTCAAAGTGGTCTGGAAAGAACTAAATATTAGCTCCATGGAAAGGATTAGCCAGTCTCTTGGTCTAAGGTCAACAAGGTAATCATTCGTTTAAGGATGGAAAGATACCAATATGATTTAAACCATAAGGAGAGAAGGGGAAGATGAGGGCTTTTCCTGGTAGTTGATAGCTAAAACTCAAGGGATGCTCTTGTCTTTTTTCTTTCCAAGTTGGTTCTGGTGAAGGAGGATATTCTTACTCTTTTTAAAATTTCCTTATCGCCTGGACAAGTTCATGAAAAGCTTCATCTACATTCACCCTAATTTTTGCTAATGACTCCAGGTATATTACTTTAAGTTGCTGTGTTAACTGCTGCCCTCCTTCCTGTGTTACCTGAGATTCAGATCTGCTTTAATGCCAATTAAAATGATTGAAAAGTCATTTTGATCCTTTACTCTGAGAATCTTTTTTTTGAAACGTATAAGTTTCTTCAAAACTGTGTTTGTGACTGAAAAGACCAAAAGGAAGTCCTCACCAGTCTTCATACACTGTTGTCTCACAGCGCCAAACTCTTCTTGACCAGCTGTATCCAAAATAGCTAACTGGCTGCAATGTCATCTATCATGCATTGTTTTGTATAGGAATCATCAATGGTGGGATCATAATATGTTACCAAATTGGATGCTTGAAGCAGACAGATCTCACTCTAATGCATCAGAGCCATGGCCAACTGGCCACCATGGTTGCACTAACAGTGTGGAAAGCAGCAGGCAGTGGCTGAGGAGCTGCACCCTGGGCTCTGGCTCCAGATAGGACCTAGGACCCGGTCCTAAAGGCAGGAGGGATCAAAAAGATAAAGTGGAATGGTACTTCCCACCCTGCCAGCTCTGCCCTCCCAGCCGCATTCCTAAGAAGTCTGACTCCTGGGAAGCAGGGCAGGGCAGGGTGTTGCTCCATGACAGCAGGGTAGGAGCTCAGAGATAACCTCCCCTCCCCCGCGCCTGTAGCCCTGCAAAAGGATGTCTTGATCCAGCCATAACTCGCCAAAGAATTTCTTGATCCAGCTATATCCCTCACATGACTTTTGCTAGATTCTGATTTTAATAAGGGTAGCAGAGTTTTAGTTCCTGAAATAGGACAGTCCAACAATTACTTTGAGTAATTACTTTAGTACTGGAGTCCTGCCATTCAAAAGCAGTCATTGGGACTTCCTTTCCAGCGGAATACAGAAGAATGCATTTAGTCCAACACAGTCAGCAGAGTGTAGGGGTTTGATACTGTGGGGTGAATATCCTGTACAATATTTTATAAATCTTGCAAATCTTGCACAAATCAGTACTGATCAGTGTGATGTTTCTTAACAGTTGGAATAGGGCTATTGTGGGGGAAATAAGCCACCTCAATCCATGTTTTAAAATGTTGTCTAAAAGAGTCTGGATCTCTATTAATATTTCTTTTGTAAGGGGGCACTGTCCCTTCTTGAAGCAGGTGAGCTACTCTTTGAGTAAAATCTGGATTGGGGTAGTGTTAATCATACTCCCTGGTGTCCCATTGCTTCAAGAATGTTATACACACTCTCACAGATCTCCAGCAATATGGACTCAGTTTCTTTTTCCTGGATGGAAAGTGAAAGCCAGAACCAGGGTGCATTTTCCAGTGGCACTTGCAAACAAACTCATTGTTTTTAGGTGAAAAGGTTATTGAGCATTTATTTGCAAAACAAATTTCATTCCATGGAATGAATCGGACAATCTGACATATACAAAACACTGCGGTTTGGCTTTATCAGTTTGCATTCAAGGCTGCTGAGCCCGATCCATCACTGCTACCACTGCCAGGGTGCTATTGCTTCAAAGGTTGATTTAGATTTTAAAACAGAATAACTTGCACTAATGTGCAAGTTATATAGAATTAAAACCACTGAGCAAGGCTTTATTGATGTACACTCCCAGGCAAGACTTTCAGTCCAACAGCGCGGGTCCAGGAGAATCGCCATGTGGGCTCAGCGGGATAGAAATTTATGGGCTTGGGGCAGGAAAAGGAAGTTTTGGGAGTCCCATGTCCCTCTAGGGTTGGTCAGGGGATCCTGCTGAGATCTGTGTCCTTCCAAGATTGGTTAGGAGAGATCCGCTGATGGATACGTGGTTAGGAGACGCCATTACTGCTTGCATGTCAGTGTCTGGTTGGTCTTTTGGGCATGCAGGTTACTTGATGCTTTGTTCCCTTTGGCTGCCTTAAATCGACCTAACAGTTCCCACTGTCAATTATACTGGAATTTTGTGTGGCTATTGCTCTAGGTGCCTCCTCTAAATAAACATGGAAACTCCAACTCTGTCACTTGTCAGCTGAGCTTTGAATTTAGGAGGAGTGACATGGTCCTGGGGATTTTGGCTTGGTTTCCTTGGACAATCCTTTTTCTAATGTCTTTCCTCCTTATAGTAAGCACAGAGAAATATATTTTTAATATAGCATGGCCCTCCTCTTCCTTGTATTAGGTTTCCTATAGGGTTTTTTTTTGCAGAGGCTGCTAGTAAAACACTTGTTGGCTTTAGTTTCTATTCTTCCTAGACATTATATACCTTAAAGACAATATCAACCCCTAAAGAGTTGTTTATGTTAATTGCCCCCTCCACCTGCTGAAGCTTTATCCTTATATCTAGGAATAGTTTGCCCAGTAAAGGTCATATTGCCCATTTAGAGATTTTCAGGCGCTCTCTGCAGAAATGATCAGGGCTAAGATGGACATGCCAGCACACAGAGAGACTCTGGGAGACTCTTGCATCTTTTAAGCCTGGTGGGCATAATGCAGAGCTCCACCAAAAGTGTCCACATAGTTGTCCTCTTCAGAATAGGCAGGCTGAGAGATAGTGCCCTCCAGATAGAACTGGGTTGAAAGGATTTAAATCTTTCACAATTTTTTCCTCCAATGTTCTGCTATCTTTGCACACTGGTGGATTTGCTTTTTTTTTTTTTTTTTTTGCATCATCAACATAGTTCCTAGCCATCCATACTCATGTATCTGCATAAATGTCCACACATATTATATATCTTCCATTTAACTTACCTGTGACAGACCAATTCCAACTCAGGATTGTATAATATTTCAAAATACTATAGAATAGCCATCTTTTGAAATATACATCAACCAGACAGTTAGAGTAAAACATCATTTTTCCCATAGTCATAGACTTATACCTTCACTTGGCCCATTCAGCCAAGATCTTTCCTTCCTAAGAAATTACAGGCAGGACCTGACACAAAGATCCAGTGAAAGATACAACCAAAAACACACACACAACAAAAACCAAGACAAACATATTGGAAACCTTTAAACTGACAGACTAAATGTGAGGTAAAAACCCTTGGTTCCACAATCTCATTTAACCATAATCCCTCTACCAGCAGTGCCACAGATGTCCCAAAGAATAGGGACCAGATGTTTATCTGAAGGGGAATCAGTTGTTTCCATGAAAGAGAACCAGAGTATGGAACCAATAGTCTCAGTGTGAACACCAGGAGAGCTTACCTGATGGCCAAGGTGTCACAAATGTACTGTGTTCAGCTTAATGTTTATGAAAGTATTCCAAATGGTGGAGCAAATCATACCCACTTGGGGAGGGAAAGCAGGAGTTCTCTGAAGCAAAAAAGAGCATCAGCTGCACTGGGACAGTCCTTTAGTCCTTTCCCATTACTTATGGGAACACAATTCTCCACTAGTTGATTCTCAGCAAGCTCACACCAGAGTGCCAGACCTGACCAAGAAGTCCAGAGTAGGGTTGTTCTCAGGTCCCATCTGCCAAGTTTGGTACCAAAATGTCAGTCCTTGTTCTCAATCCAATCCAAGAATGAGGACACATGTTAAAGAAAAGGGAAAAAGTTTTTTCACTTTTCTACCAAAGGAGAAAGTCAATAGACACACATCGGAGAGGTTGCCATTCTAACTGCCAGAGGGAACAAAGGACTTTAAAAAGGGAATACAAGGACTATTTTCCAAGTATTATTAACAATCAATCTTAAGTTATATCATTGAAAGAGCTGTTTTTTCCATTTTTCAGGTACAGAAATTTTTGTTCATGTGGACAGTGAGCAGAAAAGAAGATAGCTCAGCTTAGGATAGGACAGATATTGATCTTGCTTCTTCAATGCTTGGGGAAGGAGGAAGGAAGAAGAAAGAAGAGGAAATTTTAAAAAGTCAGTTTTGAAATAAGCCCCCAGTGGTTGAGCAGCAAGGTTGATACTCAAAGTATGAAAAGAACCCCTGTTTCAAAGCCAATGTACACCAACATGGTCAAAGATTCATGTGGTCTCACCTAATTTCCAAAGCCAAAGGCCACTTAAATTGATTCCACCAACAAGTGCATTACATATTTCTTCATTCTGCATAATTATATAACAAATGCCCAGTAGCCTGAGTTGCTTACTTCCGGAATTGAATGTATTCCACTAAACTCCAGACATTACCTTTTCATCATACTTAAAATTATAGAAAACACAGGCCAAAAATTAATCCCACCTCTTATTTTAGCTTATAAATCTTTCTTGGGTTTTGTTTTAAGTTACAGTTCTTTCCTAGATTCAATCTAGATGAAGTTACTTTTACTTTGGATTTAACTCAGTGAAATGAGTTTTGAAATATTTCACTCCACCATTTTCTCAGTTCACTGTGATTTCTAACATGCTTCTTTTCATATAAATTTTAGAATTGCAGTTTTCTCTCTTACCTTAGAAAATACAGAGATGAAATAAACTTATGTACAGATAACTTGAGTGTGATTGTCAAAAATCTGCTGTTGCTTTAACAAAAAATAAGTAGGCCATGTAGGTCACTAGTGCGAGGAAAACAAAGAACTGCAGGTGAACATTTCGTAAAACCACAGCTGTCAAGCATTCTTGATGACATCTGGATTTGTAAGCATTCAGTTTGGCTGCATATGACAGAAAAATTAAACTAATAATAACTTCTAAAAAGTGTAATTATATTTCTTACTCTTAGACCAGAAGCAGGCAAGAATGGGTTGTTAAGGCATTTCATTGTCTCAAGAACTTGGTTCCCAATTTCCTCTTTTGTTTGGGGGAGGTTTTATTGTTTTGTTATTCTCTGTTTTGTTTCAAACTTTATCATGCTTGGTCTGCTTCTGAAGGTCTTCTCATGATTGGAGATGGTTGCCAGAGTTAGTTTCAAGAAAGTGCCTTTTCAACTAGTAATAAGGAAAAACGTGTTGAGCACACCTACCTGTGACAGCTTCAGAGCACTTTGCAGGAGTTATATATTCTATTCCATGGGTCAGACCAGATCACATGATCACAACTAGCTGAGAGACTTTCTCTCTTTGAGTAAGCTGAGATGTGTAGTCTTATTCTGCCCAGCTAATAAGAGTGATCAGGGAGGATTTATTTTAGAGCAAGTTAAAACATTCTAGTATTCTCTGCCATACAAGCCCATTTGCCAAGCCATTTATCCATTTAGGTTCACAGGTGTAAATTTGGGAGCAAGTTTCACATGAATGTGCAATTTGAAAATAATAGTTCAAAGACTTATGGGTGTTTATTTTTTTTTTCAGGATACTTTATTCTCAGCCTGGGATTCATACCTGTTTTAAATATTTTTCTGTCTAAAATATGTACATGTTAAATGTACATATATATGTAAATATACATATATTACCAAACATAAAGTATATGTATTACCAATTAATTTAAATTAACTATAAATGTGATTTGGAGTCATATATTCCTCTAGCTAACATAAGATGTACCCTTAGATTTGCCAGAATCTGTTTGTGTTGCATAGTCACTTTTCTCAAATCTTACTGCAGGTTGATATAATACACGAGCCTGTGAACCTCATAACATTTACTGAAACAAATTTACTGAAAACATTTTTCACTACATCAAATAGTTTCCTCTCTATAAAAACTCATGCTAGATATTTCCTTGAGACCTCAGGATAAGAAAGCTATGTTTCTCCTAAACTACTCATTGTCTGTTTCCTCTGGACTCTGATTATGAAACTGAACTTGCCTTACTGATCTATGGTCCTCTATTAATTTGTGACCTACATATAACCAACATATAGAATATCATGGCCCTTTGTTATACATTTTTATTTTATTGGCCATATATCCTTCTGGATTCTCTTTTTATATTATCATTGATATATTTTTAATATTATGTGCACTTCTGTAAGTAATTTTAAATTACTTTTAGAACCATAAGTTTAAGTTATTGTAAAATCCAAGCATGGATATGTAGGCTGTGTGATAATTTGAGGGCCTAAGACTTCAAAATTTTTGAGTTATAACATGGATGCTGAAACTTTGTTATAATCTCTACTGCCACCATGTGGTAAAATATAAAAATTTATCCCACTCTACAATCTTCAATAATAATAGTAAAAACCCTGACATTTCACACAGTTTTGATGTTGCAGATACCTTTATTCAGTACCTAGAATCTAAGTATTTTCTACAAAGTTACACATTTTTATCTGAAAAGGTACTCGTGGTGCAAATTTTTATCCCAATTCAGTATCTATTTAATAGAGCATAATTATTTTCCAATCTTGTTTCTTTTATTATTTTTTTATTCATTCTAATTACATGACAGTAGAATGCATTATGACACATAATACATAAATAAAGCATAACTTCTCATTCTTTTGGCTGTATGTGATGTAGAATAAACCGGGCCTATAATCACATATAGACATAGGATAAAAATGTCTGATTCTTTTTTTTGTTTTGGTACTGGGGATTGAACTCACGGGTACTTTGACCACTGAGCCACATCCCCAGCCCTATTTTTGTGTTTTTGTTTTGTTTTGTTTTGTTTTGTTTTGTTTTTATGTAGAGACATGGTCTCACTGAGTTGCTTAGTGCCTTGCCATTGCTGAGGCTGGCTTTGAACTCGCAATTCTCCTGTCTCAGCCTTCCAAAGTGCTGGGATTTTAGGAGTGCACCACTGAGCCCGGCAATATCCAATTCTTTATTGTGCTATGTTTTGTCTTTGGAATCTTAACTGTATATTGTGAGTTAATCATTCTCCTTTACTTATTCCTCACGTATATTATTTGATATGATCAGCCTTCCTCTCTTTGATCAAACTATTTGATTGATTAATTCTATACATACATTTTTTCCTTTCCCCACCTTATAATGTGTCATCCTTTTATTTCTATGTGTTCTTCTAAACTGTAGTGTTTCTTTGTGTGTACAACAAGAGGTAGTGTTCAAAAGGTAGTATTCTATGTGTTTCATGCAGCACTCTCTTAAAGACCTTCCCATACCAGCCCATATCTACATTGTGCACAAGGTCCCAGAGTATGCAGCTACTATACCTTTTGGGGGGAGTACCGAAGATTGAACTCAGGGGCACTTGACCACTGATTCACATCCCCAGCCCTATTTTGTATTTTATTTAGAGACAGGGTCTCACTGAATTGCTTAGCACCTCACTTTTGCTGAGGCTGGCTTTGAACTTGCAATTCTTCTGTCTCAGCTTCCCAAAGTGCTGGGATTACAGGAGTGTGCCACCAGCCTGGCTAGCTACCATATTTTATGAATGTGTTCCCATAAGGGCTGAACATTTAGTGTGCTTCCAACATCTTAATAACATTGAATTGTTATGAGAAACATGATTAGGTATGTTCCCTCATGGAACTGTGTAAACACTTTTTGGAAGGTATGTTTAGAAATGGATTACAAGGTCTACATTGTAAGGGTTGTGTTTGGGATTGAGGTCTCTGAACTTCATGACTGTGGCATGCTTGGTAACTAGTGAGTCCTATACAAAGTATAGGATGCCTAGCTCCTGGGAAGGTTCCTGTACAAAGTGCAGGATGCCCAGTGACTGGGAATATTTCTATGCAAAGTATAGAATGCTTAGCTGCTATAGCATTTCCCTTCATGAAGAAGCTGTGTGTTAGAGCCTTATCAGCCTCACCCTGATCACAGGTTCATAGCTCCTGGGAATGAAGGAACTCACTTGCTAAAAAACTACAAAGTTTCACCAAGCTCTGCTGATTCTGTAACCTGCCTAATGATACAAGGAACAATAATGTACTGATGATCCTAATGACCTAAGGTAACCAACTGATATAAATAAAGCTGGCAGCTCAGATGAGCAGCTTTCTCTTTGCCACTGCACCTTGTCTTCCTCTCTCATCTTTTGAATTCCTTACACTACATATACAAACTTACATTAAAAAACTGCCACAAGCTTTCCAGAATTACTTCACCACCATCAATGCCTGAGGATTCCCTCCTCTGTCCCTTCCCTGCAGGTACAGGGCTTCTCACTTTGTAAGATTTTACCAGTTGGGTAAAGTAAAATGATACCTACTTGTAATTTGCATTTCTCTAATTAATAGTGAATTTGAATAACATTTATATTCTTTAGTTTGTTCATATACTTTGCTCATTTTGCCATTTTTTAGATATTGTCCTTTTTCCTTATTAATCTGTAAGTGCTTTTATTGAATATCTATGTAAGGCTGTGTGTATACACATGCAAATATAAATATATGTGTATATATATGCAAATTTAGTTTTTAGGATTCCAAATACATTTCTCAAATTTCTATTTATTACTATTTCTGTATGTCCTTTGTTGTTGCAATGATTTGTTAAATTATCTCTTATTTACAAAGCCATCCAGTCACAAATCTGTATTCCTTCGAGGAACTCTCTTTTTTTTTTTGATACCGGGGATTGAACTGAGGGGTACTCAACCACTGAGCCACATCCCCAGCCCTATTTTGTATGTTATTTAGAGACAGGGTCTCACTGAGTTGTTTAGAACATCATTGTTGCTGAGGCTGGCTTTAAATTCGAGATCCTCCTGCCTCGGCCTCCTGAGCTGCTGGGATTACAGACATCTGTGACTACGCCCGGCATAAGGAAATCTCTTATTCCCCAAAACAATCTAGAGCAAAATTGACACCTAATTAATCAATAAATTAGAAAAACACATCAGATAATAACTTACACTCTTACTATTCAAAAAAAGTTTCACATTTTTAAAATCATCTTTCAACTTGTTCAGGCTACATTTCATCAAATATCCAGGGGATGGTGCATGGAGGAGTAGACCACAATACCCAGTTCTTTGCATGTTTTCACAAATGGAAATGCTCAATCCTTACTAACTTCCCCACTTCCCCAGCCTGTCCAGCAATTCTGACTATACAGCCAACTCCTTCCAATTGTGAAATCTCAGCAAGTTTACATGTTAGCCGTGGCAAGCCTGCTTCACATTTTATAGTTGGGGATTCCATCCTTTTTTAACTTTACAGGAAATTCCCTAAACATGAACCCATTGCTGCTGAAGCAGAGAGCTTGCTTAGGAAACCAACAAGAATATATAATCATAGAGAAGAAAGCTCTATATTTATTCCATGTTGTTGAGAAAGCCCAGCAGTAGAGAAAGAAAGAACCAATTTTCAGAGACCTTTATAGAAAATTACATAGTAAGCAGAAAATCTAGGGAAAAAATACACTAAAACTGCATGAAGTTTGACTCTGTATGATGAAATCTAACCATCAAAGATGGAATGAGCTTGGAGTTAGGGATTATTAATTATATGTTCAATATCTTGGAGCTAAGGCTGCTTTTATACATTTTGGAACTGTTCTCAATTAATATGTTCCCCACACAGGAGTAAAAGTTGAATTGATGAATACATGAACAAATGAATAAATAAATAAATTTTTTCAGGAGGAATTCTATGAAAAATATCTTATATGTTGAATGATTGTTTCCATAAACATTAAAATGGTTATGCTAGATTATCTTTTATCTCTCTGAAGTCCCTGAGAGAATACATTTTTGCCTACATTTAGATGAAGAAAAGAATGAAGATCAAGAAAGTGTTTCAAAATCAATCACCCAGAAGCAAACAAAAAACCACTTTGATTTCTGGTCAGAGGTTGACAAAACACATGAAGAGTACCAGAGGGGTATGGATCCAAATGCCACAATTAAAGTCAAGTTAGTATAAAAGTTTGACAAGATAAGGATATGTGTAAGAAAAAGTAAACAATAGAAATCAATTCTAAGTAATAACCAATCTCAGAACAGAGGAGAAGGAAGAAGGAAGTAAAAAAAAAATTGCAACCCAAAGTAGAAATCTGCTGAGTCCCCCAATGCCTTTGTACATTGGGCAGGATGCTTTCAGTTACCAACAAGAGGACACCAATGTAATAAGCTGAAAATACTAAGGGAAATGTTATTGGGTAAAATGACTGAGAAGTCCAGGGATCATTCAGGCTTTGGATACAGTTTAATCTGAACTCTTCTTTGAGTCTATTGTCTCTATCTCCTTGACTATATGACTTGCTGCTCTGATGTTGAAAAAATAATTTGAGCTGGTTTTAGCTTTATATCCTACAAGATAACATTCAGAAAAAGAGAGTCACTTTCCTCATACCAACAAACACACAAATCAGGCTTCTTATAAACTGAGTCACCTTAGGATAGGCACATTCTAGACTCATCCATGTAAGCAAAGGTAAGTGGGAATCATATAATTACTATGTTAAATTATAGGTTGCCTGTCAATTCTTTAGTTTATCACATTCTCAAGGATGGATTCTCATGATTGCCTGAGTCTTACCACTGCAGTTGAGAGTGGAGTCAATCAACCAAACCACATGGCTGCCATTGAAATGTGGCAAAAACGATTGGAAACTAGACAGACTGGAACCAATCATGTCTATTCCAAGTAGAAAGACTGAAGTGTCCCACTATTTGCTCACCCCCATCTCATGCTTTTCATGTTTTCCTCTTCTCTCATCATAACTTCATTTCCCAAAAGGTTGCCTACATTTTGGAACTACTCTCACTTCATATGTTTGCCATGCAAATAGTAAAGGTTGAATTGTTATAAATGAATGGGTAAATGATTGGATGACTTTTTTTTAGGAGAAAAACCATGGTAAATTATCTTACATGGCCTGGTATCTCTGGATATTCCTCTTGCCCTGGATCCCCTCTTCTCAGTTCTCTAAGCAACATGAGGCTAAGTCCCTTTTCCCAAGTTCAGCTCAAGTAAGTTGCTCTATGAGGAAACTAAGAAAGAAAAAGTACAGAATCAAATTTATTAGAGAAAATTTTCAAGCTCAGAATATAGTGATGATGATGATGATATGATGATGATGATGATGATTGTTATGATTATTATTTGTGGTGCTAGGGATTGAACCCAGGGCCTTGTGCATGCCAACTGAGCTATATCCCCAGCCCCAGTGATGATCTTTTTTCCCTTCCATTATTTTATACTCAATATGCACCTACTGCATAGTAAGTATATAGTAGGTGCCTAGGAACTGTTCAATCAATTTATGAATTTAAAGAAATTGAAGTTAATCATGGATATCTTGACTCACACTGCCACTTGGTGTTAGTAGTCAACCTTCATAATCAAGATTTCTGTATTTGCTAATTTGTCTATATACTGAAATTCACTTGTAACCCCAAATCAATACTCAGACTTTCATGGATTTGTGTAGAGTAGTGCAACACTGGAGTCACATGCAGGACACACTCCCTATAAAAGTCAGAGGAGGTGATGCTCTGCCTTCTGGTTTCACTGCTTACTACAAGATGAGCATCTTTGTGTGGTCTGTTCAGTGCCATGTTTTCCACATTTTTGTATCCTTTGCTACTGATTTTGCAAGTTAAAATGACCCCAAAACATAGTGCTGAAGAGCTATCTAATGTTCTTAAACTCAAAAAGGCTGAAATTTGCCTTAAAGAGTAAATAAATGTTAGATAAACTTTGTTACAGTTAGATTGCAGTTGGCTGTGATTTCAACATTAATGAATAAATAATACAGAACACTGGGGAAAAGAGGAAATCTGATTAGTAAGTTAGGCTATTTTCTATAGTAACAGATAATGATATGATTAAGCTATGTGAAAGCAGCTAAATTTATTTTTTACTGAGACAAAAACAAATTTCTGTAGTAGAGACTTTTGTAGCAAAGCTGAAAGCCAAAGAAATTTACAAACACATTATTCAAGTCAGGAAGTTGTTAAACACTTTTCAGGTAGTGTTTTAGTATAAAGAAAAACTGCATATAAATAATTATTTGCAAACATATATTAAGTAAGATTTTTTAAAGCAAAATTTACAAAAACAAGGTAATGTATTCAGTGGTTAACAAAAACATTATAAATTTCTAACCCTTTTTTTACCTTAGGAACATGGCTCAGTGTTCACTAATCTAGTATTTGCAGCAGCAACTGTATAGAATATAACTACTATGAATAATGACAAAATTATACTGCATATACATCACTTACTTGGAGCCTATATTAATCTGGAGGAACAAAACTCTTCTCTTTTTTGAATCTTTTCTCTTCAGTGACACACTTGTCCCATATTCCAAGTATCACCTATATCAGATGCCTTTCAAGTTTTAATGCATCCAGTGAATCTACTGTTGGTTTTTTTAAAATGTAAAGTATAATTCAATAAACTTGAGACCAGAAGCCAGATTCTACATTTCTTCCAAACTTCAATGTGATTAATCTGCCACTTGACTATCAAAACACTGAATTTTGAGGGCCTTCATCCTCCCCTGCTCTTTTAATTTAGAATGTCTGGAACAATAGTTTCACTATACTAATTCTCTACAGTTGAATAACAAAAGGGGAAAGATGCAAAACTGTGTTTCTTCTCAGAGGCTCAGAGAAGAAATTATAAAACTAGGATAGCTTGAAATATCTTGGCAAAGGGAGAAGACTTTTAGTAAGAAGAGCATCAAATATCTCAACTATAACAGAGATGTCAGGAAGGAAAAAAATTTTAAAAGACTACACATTTGGCTTAAATTCAATACTGCTTTTTCTTGAGGCCATGTTATGTGCAGGCAAGACACTTCCCCAGGGATACAGACATTAAAAGACATGCACTGTCTTTTAATGGAACCTACCTAGAGGAAAAGAACCTACACAACTGCCAGAGAAGCTAGAGAGTGAGGGTATGGTTGAGGGGGAGCATAGATGAGAGATAGACTACTTTCCATTGTGAATCAAGGTCCCGTGAAGGATGTAACTTGTGAAGGTGTTTGGAATGCACCTAATGATCCATTAATATCTAACAAGGTGGAGCTTGCTAGGGCTTTATTTCATTCAGTTAAAATTTGAGGGCTGGGGCTGTAGTTCAGTGGCAGAGCGCTTGCCTCACTAGTGTAAAGGCACAGGGCACCACATAAAATAAAACAATAAAATAAAGGCATGCTGTCCACCTACAACTACAAAATTTTTTTAAAAAAATTTGAATTTTAAACCCGCAGAATTCAGATAAAAACAACAGATCCTGCAAGCTTACATTGAGCATTTATTGGTTAACTGATTGTGAAGAAGAAATAAATTATAAAGGTTTTACAAGTGGAGTTGAAGTGATATCATCACTATGTGGTGCTCAGGTGCATCATGAACACCTGGGTTACTGGGTTCTCATTTCAAAGAGAGAGCACTGCAGAGGTTCAGAGTTTGTCATAAGGTGGAGGTAAGAATGGAGTAGAAAAAAAATTTTAAGGAGACTACGGAGAAAAGCAAAAGTGAGGAGAAAGAAAAAAATGGGAATACAGTGGTGAATGAGAGAAGAATGGGGAAAATGAATACAAAAACTCACTAGCACTTCTTAAACCAAAACACAAGACCTATTAGAAGAGCCAAGGCCACCATCACTGCCAAGTTCAAGCCCAGGTAACTGTGATGCTCTGCAGATTCAAATGGACACCAAGGATGTTATTTTAAATCCATTACCTGTTTTATCCCATGTACTGTTTCATTGTATTAACTTGGGCTTCTTTGGTTTGTCTACCTCACCAATCTTTCTTCTTCCTTTTTCTCACATCCCTTTTCAGAGATGAATCCTTTATCAACCCACAAAATCCTCCTGCATCTACTGCAGTCCTCATTTTTTTTAACTCCTCTATTCATTTGATTAATTTACTTGTCTTATTTGAGGTCTGGAATCCCCCATTCCCAAATTTATAGCTGCCCTTCTGCCCTTCTGGAGGACCACCACCTCCCATCTCCAGCCTGGGTCCCAGATTTTACCGTCCCAGTTGAGGACAAGTTTCTTCCCTCCTAGACTGCTGTGCTTCACCCTGCAGGTCAGGCCAGCTGCCTCCCCAGCTGCCACATCCAGTGTTGCTCAGAGATACCACATCCCATCTGCATTGGGCAGGAAGTCACCTCGCTGAGTGTCTAGCTGCTCCTGCTCACCTCACAACCACATCACCCACAAGGCACACCAGCAGCAGGTGGTCCGGCTCAGGACTGGAACCACCAGACAGCCAGGCAGTGGACTTCACTGTAAAGGAGAGAAAAGAGGTACAGACATAGCCTAAGTGGTTCAGATCACATCACCTTTGATAGCTACATCTTTCCCACTTCTGATCATGCCATTCACCTTCTTCTCCTTCTTATCCCCTTCTTATTCTCAGTTTTCTTTTAGAATAAAAAGTTCTTGGAGAAAGGGTACAGTACTGACCTTGTCACTGGAGATAAGCATTCCCTGCATCAAGAAGACCCATTATAAAACGTGGGCATGTGTCACTGAGAAGCCCAAGTACCCTGTGTGTTAAGGCTAGGTTCAGATTGAGTAGTCTGCAGAAATGTTGGGCCTTTCTTCCTCCCTTTGGAGAAGGTAACCATGTTTCATTCTGTAAACTCAGGAATTCAGTTCCTTGAATAGCTAACTGCACAAAGCCTATGAAGTTCTTCCCAGAGTGCAGCTCACAGCCTGTTGCCATCTGTATATCAAAGGGATCTAGGGAAGAGGAATTCAATGAATTAAAGGACAAAGGGAATAAAAACGGATAAAATGGAATGAGTAGAAGCAACACCCAATAGAAGCAGAAAGAAGAAGTTTTGGAGATTTACAGGAATGAAACCAATTGTGGTTGGATTATAGGTTCACAGAAAAAGGAACTGGTAGTAGTTGGAGGTAGAGGAAGAGATGAATAATTTGAAAAAAAAAAAGGGAAATGTTCAAAGGTGAATAGAACTGTGTGGAAGGGGAAAGACTTGTGAGTCTGAGATTGTAACAAGCTAGGGTGAATGGATCCTGTGGTTACAATGACTACATACACAGGGAAAGCTGAAGAGATTCAATGGGGGAGAAAAAAATCACACTTAAAAGAGTTAACCAAAGAGTAAGGAAGCTGAGGGTGCGTAACTGGAGATCTGGAAAAAGGGTGGCCACAAAATATATCTAAGAAGAAGAGATAATAAAATATAGTTCTGCAGTCAATGAGAAAGAAGTTCATAAGTAGTAAAAGACAGAAGTGTTTGAAGAATCAAGGTCTGGTTTATAGAACTTGCCCAAGTGTGTGACTGTAATTTTATGATGGAGAGAATGGAGTAAGATTCAGAGCAAAGAGTATGCGATTTCCTAGAGGAATAAAAATTCATAGGTAGATACCCCATGCACCATCCCCCCAGTTGAGGGAAATGAACTCACATTCAAATTGTAATAGACCAATGTGAACTGCCTGAAAAATACTAATAAAGTATATTCGGAAATATGTTTCCAGTTCACTCAACTCCTTATTGCTGAAGTTGCCCCTAGACCAGGGGGATACAGAAAAATGATAGTATCAGAGTTGCTGTTCCAGCTGAGAATCTGCAATTTATCCAACCAAACTAAGCACATATCTTGTACCCAGGAATGGTTATAAAAAGATGCAGTCTTGCTTATACAAAAGGAAATAGGCTTTTCCAACCCTGTTTCAAAATAACACAAACAATGGGGAGAAATGAGATAGTTAGAAGGAGATACTTAGAATGGGAAGACTCAGAATGTGAAGAGCAGAAGGACCACATTTATCTTAGCTGGCATTTTCTTGCCACAGGATCCCATGCTCTATAAAAACCCTCCAGAAGACTATAAGGACCTTGAACCAGGGGCATTCATAATAGCACTAGCATGGCACTCTTATTCTCCAGGTAAAAACTCCCAACAGACACACACACACACACACACACACACACACACTCTTGCACCCGACTGGTCAGTTACCTCAGTTCTTACCAACTTCATTGTCGCCACCTGGGAAGAGATCAGCTAGCAAAGGAAGTAGCAGAAACAGCATGGCACTTACAGTTGTTATTTCTTTCTGAAAATTTTTTCCTTTGATTTCTGCTCTAAACAAACCTACCTCTGCAGACCTCTCTTCTTACTTCCTTCTCCAATCAGGAGACAAACCTTTACTGTCTGAAATAAGAAAATTCTGCTCCCTCCCAAAACCCTGAGACTCCTACTCAGTTTCTCATTTCCCCTCTAGTTTTGGTTTTCTTCTCAGGATTCCAGCTTCTCTCACTGTCACCAGCTTCTATTCCATTCACCTTCCCCTATTTTGACTGCTATGGGACAAGTCTTATATATGGCACTGAAAAGTCACCTCACCACTAGGGACATTTTTATGCTTTTTTTTTTTTTTTTCTTATTTGCAGTGCTGAAGATTGAACCCATGATCTTGAGCATTTTCTGTTATTCTGTCCACTTGCCCCTTTGAATTATTCCTCCATGTGTTTTCTTCCCTTTCTGTTTTGCACATCTAGGCTCTCTCCCCAGAACTCTGTTGCTGGCTGCCCTATCTCCCATGCTTTTTACATAGTGGTCTACTTTTTTGCCTTCAACTTTTTGTTTCCAAATCACTGCTGTCCCAATTGCTATCCCCCCTCTCTCTTCTGCTGTAGCAGCTTCAAGATCATAGCTCTTGTGTATTTTGTCATGTGTTCCTTAGTTGTATCTGTCTATTTGTTTTTGAAGGAGTATGGCTAGAGATCTACCATTTGTGAGTCAAAGAGAACCCTAGAGAATGTGTGTCATCTGCGTTCTGTTTGTGCAGCAGGAGCTCCTAGGCTCATGACAAAAAAAAAAAAAAAGAATCCTAGATTCCAGGGTTTTAAACATAACTATGCTCTTAAAACCCCTTTGTACCTAATAAGAGATAATTATTAGCCTTCCAGTGTTGCTTCTCGTTTTCCTAACCACTGTGGGCTTCCTTGCCTCTAGCCCCATGTTCTTAGACTGTCTCCTCGTGGCCTTTCAAAACATCCTCCTGGAAAGCCTAATAGATTCTATGCCTTCCTTTTATACAGCAAAAGTCACCTAGAAGATAATGGAGCAAACTCCACAGCACAGAAGGAGGCAGTGAAGAACAGCTGACTGAAGAGATGGGTGACTGAATAAATGTTCTAAGACCCAATATTAGACAATATGAGATCCGGAGAGACTTGCAGTTTGGTTACTACAGCAGAAAATAAGGGTAAAATTCCTTAACCTTAAACCTAAACCAGAGAATTGAGGAAGTGGAACAACAGAGAGAGAAAGGAAGAGGAAAATTATAAAAGCTCACTACTTGAGCAATAGCTGGGGAAAAAAAGCAGACCAAATTGAAACACAACAGGAGTAGCAGGATCTTTGAAAAAGATCAAGCAGTTGAACACAAATTGTGGACAGAGTGCTGTACCAGGCATTCCAGCCATTTTGGCATAACAGCTCCTGCATACAGAAAGAGCCTACAGATATACCACATATTCTGAGCATCCAGACTCAGGACACTGGGCTCAAATGAGAACTGGATGGTAGCAACTAAGAGTGGCTTCTGTATCCCCAAATTTCTGGGGGACTCTGATTCTCAAGAGTGATGAACACTTTCTAAATTTCTCAGACGCTGATGAGATCCAAACCAAAACTCAATAAAAATTCTCTTCATTTGGCATGGTTTATCAACAATAGTTGTAATGTCAACTTTGATCATATACCACTCTTCCTTTTCTTTTGACAGTTGTTACTCTACTACTTGACATTGTACCCTCAACTCATTTGATTGTATTTCTTTTAATGTTTTAAAGCATTATCTTGAATAATTCTCTCCTTGTTTTCCCAGCTTAAATTTACACTTTAGCTCCTTTTCCCTAGTACATCACCTATTGTTTTCTCAATCCCCCCCACCCCAATTCACTTTTTTTAAAATCTTGGTGTGCTTTTTTTTTCTGTCTTATATTTTCTTTTTTTTCTTCTTTTTTCTCTCCTCTTTTGTCCAATTTCTCTCTTCCCTTTTACAACTCCTACATAATGGTTTAGCAATTTGACTATGTTTGATAACTAATTTTTCAACCTATTTCAGGACTTTACAACAAGTTTATATCTGAATTAGAGAAACTATTCAGAACAATATCAACAAGTTTTTGGGTTTTCCTAAGATTGAAGAGTATGTGGATTTGCTCTGAAATGATGGCTGTAAATAGGGATTAGTGGCTTCTTTCAAGGTGGTGCCAAATTGGGAACCACAGAGGACACAGATGCACTGGAATTATCAATGCTTGCATATTTACCTATTCCTGGCTCTTAAGAGGAAGAAGTTTACTATGTAATCCTTTCTGTTAAAAAAGTGATAATCATCCCAGAAGATGGGCAGACATAAAGCAGTATGAAAAATCAAAGGAACAAACCACACCAAACAGCCCAAAACATTTCAACAACTGATCCTATTGACAAAACAATGGAGAAAATGTCAGAGAAAGAATTTAGAAATTTCATAGTTAAAATGTTCAACAAGCTAAATGAAGATGTAAGAAATGAACTTAGGAAAACAAAAACTCAGGAAGTGAAAGATTATTTCTATAAAGAGAAAGATTCTGGAAAATAACCAAATGAAAATCCTGAAAATGAAAGATTCAATAAATCAAATTAAAAATTCAAAGAAAGCCTCCAGAATAGATTAGATGACATTGAAGACCAATCCTCAAGACTTCAAGATAAAGTATATAATCTTGAAATAAAGGTGACAGTAAAGAATAGATGTTAAGAGATCTTTAAAAGAATATTAAGAAATTTGGGATAACATTAAGAGATTAAATTTAAGAATCATTGGAAATTATCATACAAGTGAAATAAGCCAAATAAGCTAGATTCAGAAAGCCAAGGTCAAATGTTTTCTCTAATAAGCAGAAGCTAGTCCAAAATGAGGAAGAAAAAAAAGAAGAGGAAATAAAATAGAGTGGTGGAATTCCATCAAAATAGAATAAATATCAGTGGAATACAGGAAGAGAATTGAAGGAGAGAGTATGGAAAGGATAATAGAAGACAGGGGAACAAATCTGACCTAACTTTCCTTTTACATATATGAATACACCACAGTGAATCTCACCATTATATATATCAACAAGACACTAATTAAAAAAAAACTATAAGTAAATAGCAGAAAGATCAGTAGACTACAGGGAAAAGAACTGGGGGAGGGAGGAGAGGAGAAAGGGGAAGTACGGAGATTGAACTATAACGAAATATATTCTATGATTCCATAATTATGTCAAAATAAATCCTACTGTTATGTATAACTAAAAGTAACCAATAATTTTTTTAAAAAATCATAGAACATTTATTTAAAAAGTGTAGAATTAATGAATAAAATAAAATAAAATTTAGCTCTAGGGAAAAAAAGAAAATGGGTGCCAAACAAGATTACTGTATTCATCAAAACTATCCATCAGAATTAAAAATGTAATGAAAACCTCCATAACAGCAAAAATTTAAAAATATATATATAACCACTAAGTCTGCACTATAATACATACTCAGTAAAATATTTCATGCTGAATAAATACAAAATAAAAGTACAAAAACAGCACAGGAATAAATTTATTTTAAAGAATAGTCAAAGGAGGAGAAGTCTGAATTAAACGTTAGAAATAAATCAAAATTGTATGAAATAAAAATCATCTCTTTATAATAACATAGAATGTAAATGGTCTAAACTCTCTTATCAAAAGACAAAGATTGATGGATTGGATTTTGAAAAGTAAGACTCAACCATATGTTGTTTTTTAATTGCTTATTTTTAGTTATAGATGACAAAAAAATCACTTTTGATGTAATTATACAAGAATGGAATATATCTTATTCTAATTAGGACCCCATTCTTGTGGATGTACACAAAGATAAGATTCTCTGTAGTGTATTCACATACATACATAAGAAAGTTGTCAGATTCATTCCATCTTTCCTTTTCCCAGTCCCTATATATTCCCCTTTTTACCTTTTGTCTAATCCACTGAACTTTATTCTTCCCCTCCTACCTCTTATTGTGGGTTAGCTTCCACATTTGCATTTTTTAAAAATATTTTTTTGGTTGTTGATGGACACAATGTCTTTATTTTATTGCTTTGTATGTGGTGCTGAGGATCGAACCCAGGGCCTCACGCATGCGAGGCAAGCACTCTACCGCTGAGCCACAATCCCAGCCCCACATTTGCATTTTTGAGATTGGTTTATTTCACTTAGCATGACAGTCTCCAGATCCATCCATTATTGGCAAATGTCATAAAGTCATTCTTAGTCACTGAGTAAACTCCACTACTCCATACATACTATATTGTCTGTGTGTTCATTTGTTGAAAAGCATCTAAGTTGGCTCCATGGCTTAGCTATTGTGAACTGTGCTGCTATAAACATTGATGTGACTGCATCAATAAAGTATGCTGATTTTCAATCCTTTGGATGTATACCAGCTGGGTCAAATGGTGGTTGCCATTCCTAGTTTTTAGAGGAAACTCCATACTGCATTACAGAGTGGTTGCACCAATATCCTGCCCCACCAAAAATGTATGAGTGTACCCTTTTTCTCATATCCTCGCCAACATTTATTGTTACTTGTATTCTTGATAATTGCCATTCTGACTGAAGTGAGATAAAATCTCTGTAGTTTAAATTTGCACATCTCTAATTGCTTGCGATGTTGAACATTTTTTCTTGTATTTGTTGACCATTCATATTTCTTCTTTTTAAAAGTGTCTATTTAGTTCCTTTGCCCATTTATTCATTAGGTTATTTGTGTTTTGAGTGTTAAGTTTAACTATCTCTGTTTGCTGGAGACATGATGCAATATTGAGAAGACTAAAAAAAAACTCCACCTGAAAATTTCTAGAATTCATAAATGAATTCAGCAATGTATCAGGATACAAAATTAACACCCAGAAGTCAATTGTGTTCCTATACTCCAATGATAAATCAGCTGAAAGAGAAATTAGGAAAACTACTCCATTCACAATATCCTCAAAAAAAAATAAATTACTTGGGAATAAATCTAACAAAAGAGGTGAAAGACCTCTACAATGAAAACTACAGTAGATTAAAGAAAGAAATTGAAGATCTTAGAAGATGGAAAGCTCTCCCTTGCTCTTGGATAGGCAGAATTAATATGGTCAAAATGGCCATATTACCAAAAGTGTTATACAAACTTAATCCAATTTTTATTAAAATTCCAATGATGTTCTTCATAGAAATAGAAAAAGCAGTCATGAAATTCACTTGGAAAAATAAGAGGCCCAGAGTAGACAAAGAAATCCTTAGCAAGAAAAGCAGAGCAGGAGGCATTGCAATTTCAGACCTCAAATTTTACTACAGAGCTCTAATAACAAGAACAGCATGGTATTGGCACCAAAACAGACATAAAGACCAATGTTACAGAATAGAAGGCACAGAGACAAATTCAAAAAAATACAGATATATCATACTAGACAAAGGAGCCATAAACATAAATTGGAGAAAAGATAGCCTCTTGAACATATGGTGCTGGAAAAACTGGAAATCTATATGCAGCAGGATGAAATTAAACCCCTATCTCTCACCATGCACAAAACTCAAAGTGTTTTAAGTAGATCAGAGACCCTGCACCTACTAAAAGAAAAAATAGGTCCAAGTCTCCATCATATTGGCCTAGAAACTAAATTCCTCAACAAGACACCCAAAGTGCAAGAATTAAGCAAAATCAAGAATTAATAAATGACATGGTATAAACTAAAAAGCTACTTCTCAGCAAACAAAAAATATCAAGAGTATCAAGAGAGAGCCTACAAAATAGGAGAAAATATTTGCCAGCTATACCTCAGATAAGCTATTAATTTCCAGGATATGCAAAAAATACAACCATATGATATTTACAAGAAAATCACCTAATGACTAAAACATTCACAGACTGAAGATGAAAGTATGAGAAAAGATATATTATATAAATAGAAACTAAAACCAAGCAAGTGTAGTACTCTTATATCAGACAAAGTAGACTTTGAACCAAAATTAATCAGAAACAATAAAGAAGGTTACTTTAATACTGGTTAAGGGATTCATGCAACAAGATATAATGATTGTAAATATTTATGCCCAAAATAATGGTACACCTACATACATTAAAAAAAAAAAACCCTTCTTAATATAAAGAATCAAATAGACCATAATACTATAATACCAATGATTTTAACAAAGCTCTCTCACCATTACATAGTTCATCCATACATAAATTAAGATTTTTCAGAACTTAAAAAATACTATTAATCAAATGGACCTAATAGACACCTACAAAATATTTCATCCAATGACAACTGAATTCACTCTCTTCCCAACAGCATATGGAACATT
Organism: Geosciurus inauris; assembly: GCA_004024805.1. Classification (NCBI taxonomy): domain Eukaryota; kingdom Metazoa; phylum Chordata; class Mammalia; order Rodentia; family Sciuridae; genus Geosciurus; species Geosciurus inauris. Next base: position 138,086 of record PVHX01002705.1, read on the forward strand.
CTCTAAAATAGATCATATTTTAGGTTATAAAGATAATCTTAACAAATATAAAACTTGAGGTAATTGCTTGCATATTATTAGATCATAATTGAATAAAATTAAAAACCAACAAGATTAAAAACATAAACCATTCTAACATCTGGAGATTTAAAAATACACTCTAATGATGCAGGGATCAAAGAAGAAATCAGGGAAGAAAAAAATATTCTAAGAAACAAATGTGAATAAAAATACAACATATCAAAATCTCTGGGACAGTATGAAGACAGTTCAAAGAGGAAAGTTTATAGCACCAAGTTCCTCATTTAAAAAGTAGAAAGACACCAAAAAAATAATCTAACATTACACTTTGAGATCCTAGAAGAATAATAAACACCAAAATCACTAAAAGGTAGAAAATAATTAAAATGAGAGCCAAAATTAGTGAAATTGAGAATTAAAAAATACTACAAAGAATCAATGAAGTGAATAGTTGGTTCTTTGAAAAGATAAATTACATTTATAAGTGCTTAGACAATTAACCAGAAGAAAGATACAGAAGAATCAAATTAAGAAAATTAGAGATGAAAAATTAGAGATGAAATTAAGAAATTAGATCAGATACTACTGAAATCCAGAGGATCATTAGAAACTGTTTTGAAAATTCATCCTCCAATAAGCTAGAAAATATTGATGCTATCCACAAATTCCTAGAGACATATTACCTATCCAAATTGAACCATGAAAATGTAAAAAAAATTACACAGACCAATAACAAGTAATAAAATTAAAGCAACATATAAAAGTTTTCCAACGAAGAAAAGCCCAGAACCAGGAGGATTCTCAGTCAAGGTCTATAAGACTTTTAAAGAAGAACTAAAGTCAATCCCCAAATTATTCCACAATTATGGCATTTGCCAGTAAATGAATGGAACTGGAGACTATCGTACTAAGTGAAATAAGCCAGTTCCCCAAAACCAAAGGCTGAATGTTCTTTCTGATAAGTGAATACTAACACACAATGAGATGGGGGGTAATAGAAGTTCACTGGATAAGACAAAGGGGAATGAAGGGAAGTGGGGGATGGGAATAGGAAAGACAGTACAATGAATCAGACATAACTTTTCCAATTTAACTCCACATTTTGTACAACCACAAGAATAGGATCTTAATTAGAAAAAGTTATACTTCATGTATGCATAATATGTCAAAAGACACTCCACTGTCATGTATATCTAAAAAGAAAAACAAAAAAAAGAAGTGAGAGGGGCTAGGGCTGTAGCTCAGTGGCAGAGCGATTGCCTAGCACATGTGAGGCACTGAGTTTGATCCTCGGCACCACATAAAAATAAAGACATGCTGTCCGTCTACAACTAGAAAAAAGTAACTAAAAAAAGAAACAAGAAAAAAATTATTTTACAAAACAGAAAAGGAAAGAACACTGTCAAATTCATCCTATGAAGCCAGTGTCATCCTGATACCAAAACCAGATGAAGACACATCCAGGAAAGAAACCTTCAGACCAATATCCCTGATAGCTGCAAAAATGTTTAGTAAAATATTGGCAAAATACATTAAGAAGATAGTATACCATGATCAAATGGGTTTCATTACAAGGATGCAAGTTACTTCCACACATGCAGATCAATATATGTAATTCACCACATAAGTAGAGTGAAGAATAAGAATCAAATGATTATTTCAATAGATGCAGAAAAAGCATTTGACAAAGTCCAGCACTCATTCATGTTTAAAACGCCAGAGAAACTAGGAATAAATGAAACTTACCTCAACATTATTGAGGATATATATGAAAAAACAAAGGAAAACATCATAATGAAAAGAGAAAAACAAAAAGCATTTCATCTGAAAACAGGAACAAAAGAAGGATGTCTACTCTTAACCACTCCTATTCAATGTAGTCCTTGAAACTCTAGCAAGAGCAATCAAGCAAGAAAAGGAAATTAAAGTGATATAAATAGAACGAGAAGGAGTACAATTATCTGTTTGCTAATGACATTGTCCTATATTTAGAAAACCCCGAAAACTCCACCAGAAGACTTATAGAGCTGATAAACAAATTTAGCAAATTAGCAGGATACAAGATCAATATACATAAATCAATCAGCTTCCTATACTCCAATAATGAATCATACTTCAACCATTTTTCTATACACCAATAATAAATTTGCTGAAAAAGAAATTAGTAAAACTATTTCATTCATAATAAAAAATACCTAGGAATAAATCTAAGCAAGGAGGCAAAGACCTCTAAAATAAAACTACAGAATACTGAAGAAAGAAATTGAGAAGGGCCTTAGAAGATGAAAAGACCTCCCATATTCTTAGATACACAGAATTAATATCATCAAAATGGCCATACTACCAAAAATTACAGATTCAATGAAATCCCTATCAAAATACCAATGGCATTCTTCACAGAACTAGAAAAAAATTTCTAAAATTTATTTGTGAAAACAAGAGGCCCAGAACTGCCAAAGCAGTCCAAACAAGAGTGATGCTAGAGGCATCACAATATCGGATCTCTAATTATACTATAGATCTATAATAATAAAAAGAACATGTCATGGGCACTGAAATAGACATGAAGACCAATAGAACAGAATAGAAGACACAAACACATAAATTCAGTCACTTGATACTGTACAAATTTGCCAAAAACATGTTGGAGAGAAAATACCCTTTTTAACAAATAGTGCTGGGAAAAATGAATATCCATATGTAGAAGAATGAAAAAATTACAGATTCAATGAAATCCCTATCAAAATACCAATGGCATTCTTCACAGAACTAGTAAAAAAAATTTCTAGAATTTTCTCTCACCTTGCACAAAAGTTAATTCAAAGTGGATCAAATTCCTAGGAATTATACCAGAAACTCTGCAACTGCAAGAAGAAAATGTAGGCTGAACAATGCAACATATTGAGATAGGCATCCAATTCCTTATGGAGACTCCTAAAGTTTAAGAAATAAAATCAATAATTGGGCTGGGGTTTAGCTCAGCAGTAGAGCACTTGCCTAGCATATGTGAGGCACCGGGTTCAATCCTCAGCACCACATAAGAATGAATACATTAGATAAAGGTATTGTGTCCATCTACAACTAAAACTAAAAATAAAAACAAACAAGAATCAATAAATGGGAGTCCATCAAACTAAAATCTACTGAAAATATATGAATATTCCCCAGTGAGTTTTACCTGTATGTGTATGTATAAAGCACCAATTATTAAAAAAAACCAATAAATAAATAGAAGGAATACCAATATAGAAGAGAAAGAGAAGAAGGGAGGGGAAAGAGGGAAGGGAAATAGGAAGTACAAGAGACTGAAATGAAGCAAATTTCATGCATGTATGATGATGTCAAAATACACCTGTGTATTATGTATTACTGTAATGCATTAATAATTTTTTTAAATGTGGTTGGAGATATTTTTAACACACCTCTTTCTTCAATTGACAGAAAAAAATGAGTAAAAAATCCATAAAGATACAGAAGATTTGATCCATAATATCAATCAATATGACCCAATCAGACATACCTGACCAACTTCTGAATATGTGTTTTCTTTCAACATATTTAGAATATTTACTGTGGTAGGCCGCAGGTTTTGCCATTAAGGAATTTTCAATCAATATGGAAGAATTGCAATCACTGAATATGTTTTCTGATCACAGTGGAAATGTACTTGGAATCAATAAAAATAAGACATCTAGAAAATACCCAAATAGTTGAAAATTAAACAGTTCATTTAAAGATTAATCAAGTTGATATCTTCCTAACAAGAATGATGAAGAATGATGAAGAAAAAAGAGAAAAAAAATGTCAAATTACCAGTATTAATAATTTAAAAAGGACATAAGCACAAACTATTATTAAAATGACAAAATGGGAATATAATGAAAAATTTGATGTCAATGCATTTGACAATATAGATGATTAAATTTTTTTAAATTCTTAACATAATTTACAGAAATTGAGAGGAGAAAGTAAAGATTGGAATATAAATGATAATTTGTTATTAAATAATAATTTATTATTAAAACTAATATCAAATAAAAATAAATAATAATAAATTCTAACATATTTTGTTGTTTTCAACTCAACCACTAAAGAAAAATTCTGACTCAGAAGGCTTAGTAAAATTTATCAACCATTAAAAGGAGAAAAAAATGCCAAAATACATAAAATCTTTGATAAATAGAAAGAGAAACAGCTATAAATTTATTTTATATGTACAGCATATCCTTAACACTGAAACTTTACAAAGAAGTTATAAGAAAAAAGTTACAAACCAATGTTTACACACAAAAATTCTTAACAAAAGAAGACTAGAGGAACTATGATTGTTTAGATTACAAATGCAGCATGAAGATCTTATTTAAGGCCAACCATAATTGTGGAACAAAATATGGGGGTAGTAGACGGGCGCGGTGGCACAAGCCTGTAATCCCAGCGCTTAGGGAGGCTGAGACAGGAGAATCAAGAGTTCAAAGCCAGCCTCAGCAACAGTGGGGCGCTAAGCAACTTCAGTGAGACCCTGTCTCTACATAAAACACAAAATAGGGCTGGGGATGTGGCTCAGTGGTCAAGTGCCCCTAAGTTCAATTTCCAGTACAAAAATATATATATGGGGGAAGTAGCCCAGAGTCAGATAATCAAGTCTTCCATTTATAGCAAAGTATCACCTACAAAGCTCCTCACATCATGACAGTTTACTTAAAAGTACCAAATTGAATTTTTTTGTTTTTCTAAAAAGTAGTGGGTTAAGATAAGAGTCTCAACAAATAAACTTCAGGTAAGCAGTTCTACGTAAGGCACTAGAATTTGTTTGAAACAATGAAACAGCAAATTTTCTCTTTAAACACCTGTTGATGTTTGTGAATACGTTACTGAGACTGTGGGGTATTGAGACTCTCTTAGGGAAAAAAATGATTGATTTTTGGTTTTACATATACTTTTTGTGTGTCAATATAATAAGATAGTAGCAAGATAATTCTTGTACCCTGCCTTACATCTCAGCCCACTTCCTCCTTCCATCCCTACTAAAGCTATGGTGACAGAGGCTCATTTCTGCAGCAATGAACATCCTCTGAGCTTTTGCCCCAAGACTTTTCTCATGATGAGATTGGGACACCTAAAGAAGCTATTTCGCATGTGTGAACTCAGCACTCAGAACTGCAAGTGTGGGGGAGATAATATCCCATGGGGTAATACTTCGCTATTAATGGTGTGAAGTCATGAATATGTGCTACTCCAAAACCCCTCAGGTGACTAATTTAGAGACACAATCAGTATGGAGGGTCAGAAGCATCCAGCAAGATCAGACCCCAGTTTTTAGTACTGGTGAGAAGGCTGATAACACCACTGTATTGGGTCTCCATTCTTTCCTGTTTGACCTTTCTTAATGTCCACCAGGTATCATGCCCCCAAATAAAGTCTCACCTATAAAGCTTCTAATGTCAATATAGATTATTTTGGCTTTCTCTCCTTCACATTTTATGATCTGATTTCTGGAAGAAGCCCAGGTAAGGTCCATTACCCTTACCGGGAGCAGTGGTACACACCTGTAATCCCAGCGGCTTGGGAGGCTAAGGCAGGATTGAGAGTTCAAAGCCAGCCTCAGCAAAAGCGAGGTGCTAAACAACTCATTGAGACCTTGTCTCTAAATAAAATACAAAATAGGTCTGGGGATGTGGCTCAATAGTCATGTGCCCCTGAGTTCAATCCCTGCTACCAAAAAAAAAAGAAAATCCATTACCTCATAAAGAATTTTTTTAGCAACCAGACGTGTGAGTCATGATTTCACTTTCCAATATTGGTTCCAATATTGGTTCACCTTTTAAAGGCAACCAATATTCTGATCTCTATCGCCTTAGATTAGCTTTGATTCTGTTTTTGAACTTCACATTACTAGAATCTTAATGGTAAGTACTGTTTTATGTCTCCCTTTTTTTCATAGAATATTAATTCTGTGAGATCTATCCATTTTGTGCTATGTAGCAGTTCAAACTTTTTCATTGCTGTATAGTATTCCATTGTGTGACCATACAACAATTTATCCATTCTACTATAGACGGACATTTGAATTGTCACCAGACTTTAGTTATTTTGAATGGGGCTGCTTTGAGCATTTTTAGACAAGTTTTTGTTTGTTTATTTATTTGTTTTATCAGTCCTGGGAATTGAACCCAGGGCCTCTTGCATGCTAGGCAAGTGCTTTCACACTGGACTACATTCCCAGCCTTTTTAAAATTTCATTTTGATATAGGGTCTCCTTCAGTTGCCCAGGCTAGCCCTGAACTTGCAATCCTCCTGCTTCAGTATCACCACAACTGGTTTGTAATTGTCTTGATGAATATAAATACTCATCTCTTAGGATACACACAGAAATGAAATTTCTAGGTCAGAAGATACACATATTTTTTAGGTTTATCATTTTATGAATTTTTACATTTTATTTTTATTTTTATGAATACATGAATTGTACATATTAGTAGGATTTAATATGATATTTGCACATATGCATATATCCTGCAAAGTTCCTTATCTGCCCTCCCTCACACATACACATCCTTCCCAACTTCTTTTAATCACACTGTTCTATATTAAGGTTGACTTTGTTTACATATGAGAGGGCATATATAGTTTTTGTTTTTTCAGTGTCTAGGCTTGACCTAACAGTGTCATTTAACATAATGTCATCCAGTTTCATTCATTTTGCTGGAGATCATAGGATTTTCTTTAAGGCTAAATATTCCAATATATATTTATGTCATATTTTTAATTTAATCATCTATTGATGGACACCTAGGCCAGTTGCATATCTTAAGCAAATAGTGCTGCCTAAAGTGGACATATAGGTATCTTTTTGGTATGCTGATTTAATTTCCTTTGGATATCCAAGTGGGAGAGCTGAATCATATGGTACATCCATTTTTAATTTTTTGAGGAACCTTGATACTGACTGTACTAATTTCATTTCCCACTGATAGTATATGAGAGTTCCTTTTTTCTTCACAACTTCTCCTGCATTGGGTGCTTTTTATTTATTTCATTTTGATTATAGATATTCTAACTGGGGTGAGATGGTATCTAATTGTAGTCTTGATTTTGCATTTATTTGATGGCTGTTAATTGAGCATTTTTTATATTTGTTAACCATTTGTATTGTTTTGAAAACTGTTTTTCAGATAACTTACCCATTTCTAAGTGAATTACTTCTTTCATTTTTTGAGTTCTTATGTAATTTTGATATTGACCTTCTGTGAAATAAGTACTTGGCAAACATCTTCTTCCATTCTGTAGATTGTCTCTTCCCTCTGTTGTTTTCTTTAATGTGAAGAAGCTTTCAGTTTGACATTCCCATTTGTAAATTTCTGTTTTTGTTTCCTGTGACTTGGGAGTTTTCACTAGAAAAACATTGCCCGTACCAATATCTTGAAGTGTCTCCCCCACATTTCCTTCTATTAGTTTGAGACTTTTAGGTCTTATATTTAGGTCCCTGATCCATTTTGACTTAAGTTTGATGTAGAATGAGAGACAAGGGTCAAGTTTATATCTTCTGCATGAGGATACTCAGTTTTGCAACACTTTTTATTTAAATATATGCTTTGGGGGGATTTGTTGAGAATAAGTGGGGTATGTAAATGAGTTTGTTTATTTATGGAATATTTATTCTGTCCCACTGGACTGGGTGTCTGTTTTTATGCCAAAACTATGCTGTTTTGATTACTATGGCTCTGTGGTATATCCTCAAATCAGATATTGTGATGCTTCCAGCTTTGTTCTTTTTGTTGAAGACGGCTTGGGCTAGTCAGAGTCTTTTGTGCTTCCATATTAATTTTAGGATTTTTTTCCTAGTTTTGTGAAGAGTGTCATTGGGATTTTGGAATTTTGAAGGGGATTGCATTGAATCCATAGATTATTTTGGCTAGTATGGGCATTTTAATATTAATTTTTCTAATCCATAAGCATGAGAGGTCTTACCTGTGTGTGTGTGTGTGTGTGTGTGTTTAATTTCTTTAATCAATGCTTTTTAAATGTTCATTGTAAATGTCTTTCACTTGTTTGGTTAAGTTTATTCTTTGGGATTTTGTTTTGTTGTTGTTGGCAATTGTTTGTTTGGTAGCCAGAATGAATAAAATTGATTTCCTGTTATCTTGTTCAGCGAGTTTGTTATAGGTGAATAGAAAAGCTATCAATTTTTGCATGTCGATTTTATGTTCTACTACTTTTCTCAATTTGTTATCATTTCTAATAATCTTTTAGTGGGGTCCTTAGGCTTTTCCGTAGGAAAAACTGTATCATCTGCTACTAAGGATAATTTGGCTTCCTGCCTTCTTGTTTGTATGTATGCCTTTTGTTTCTTTCACTTGACTACTTTCTCTGGATCAAAATTCTAGTACTATTGAATAATGACAGTGAGAGTGGCTAGTCCTGTCTTTTTCCTGATTACAGAGAAAATGCTTTTGAATTTTCCCCATTCAGTATGAAGTTAGCTTTGATGTTGTCATATGTCTCCTTTATTGTGTCGAAATATGATTCTTCTGTAGCTAATTTGTTCAAGGCTTTTATAATGACGTGATGTTGAATTTTTACAAAATGCTTTTTCTGCAACTATTGAGCATGCCACATGGTTTTGCCTCTAATCCTATTGATATGATATATTATATCTGATCATTTGTACTTAATAAACCATCTTTGTGATTTTCATGTATTGAACAATCCTTGTGTCCCCAGATGAAACCAGTTTGATAACAGTGAATTGTCTTTTTGATATGTTGTTGAATTTGATTTGATAGTGTTTTGCTGAAAATTGTTACATCTAAATAAATAAATAAATAAATACAATAATTTTTACACCCAAGCTCACTATGGCTATTAAACTATAGTTAATTTTCTTTTGTTGTTGTTATTGTTGCTATGTTCTTGCCTGGTGTTTGTTAACAGGATAATGTTGGTTTCATAGAATGAGTTTGAAGGGTTGCCTTCTTTCTTGGTTCTATGGAATATCTTGAGGAAAACCGGTGTTAAAGTGGGTAGTTTCAAAGTGGTGCCCAACAATAGCAGCTTAGATCACGGGGCACAGAGGGCATAAAATGTGGGCTGTCCAAACTGTTTGAGGTTTGTGAGCTCTATGGAATCACCTGTAGAGTCATGTTTTGTGGCAATGGGGACCACTGGGAATCTCCAGCTTACACTTTTTTTTCCATTGTCCAAGTCTGTCTTGGCCAATCCAGGTGGAAAAGACTGTGGTGCTTCTATAGTGTTTCTCCTTTCTTTAGTGCTACATTGGGCTTTTCTGTACTGTGGGGACCTTGTCTCTTCCCTGCTGCTCTCTAGTTTACTTCCTTAGTTACTGCATTCAGAACATATTTATTTATTCTTTTCTGTGTTTCTATTTTGTGGGAGAGAATAAAGACAGGACACTGTATCTGGCCATCATACTGACATCAAATTTTAATGTTTAAAATGACAGTCAACTCACTAGTACCACTGATATGTAGAACCAACTTTCTTAAAATTTGAAGAAATACACACACAATCCCACCTAGATAGGTTTAGAGCCAACACAGACTTCACTTTATGGGGAAAATGCAAGCTAGAAATCCCCAATTGTCCAATTGTCATAGCAGATGACTGTGGACAACATACTATGTGTATATATATAGTATATTTTGAGCCTCTAAAACATTTTTGTTTTCTTTTAGTGATGTCACAAGAATCCCATAGGGATTACTGAAAGGAAATTAAATGGGAAACTCAATATTACAAGCATGCCAATCTCCTCAAATTCAACTAGACAACTGTGAATGTATATACACATATGTGTGTATATATATACACACACAAGCATATACATGCATATGTGCATATATATAGTCTAAATTCTTCATTCTCTTCATGTATTCTATGTATCTATCCTTGTGCCAATGCAACCCTGTCTCTGTTACTTTAGATTTATAATAAATATTGATAAATTATCAGAGTACCCTTTTCACATTGCATTTTTCAAGTACATCTTGAATATTCGTGATCCTTTCCTTGTTCGCAACTATTTTTAGAATTAGCTTGTTGAATTCCATGGGAATGCCTGCTAAATTTGATTCAGATTTCACAGTTGTCTAGTTGAATTTGAGAAGACTGGCATGCCTGTAACATTGAGTTTCCTATTTAGTTCCCTTTCAGTAATCCATGTGGTTTTCTTGTGACATCACTAAAACAAAACAAAAAATATTTTAGAGGCTGAAGGTAGAAGAATACAAAAGAACAGTCCTGCTGTTCGTGACTTTTGTTTTTGGGAAGCAATTTTCATCTTAGACACCAGGCATGAAAAAATCCTGGATACAAAAATATAGTAGGGATCATAAGAGAACAAGTGAAAACAAGAGACAATAATTCCCAGCCATATCAAAATGTGTAACAGTTTGAAGAAGTGAGCAGAATATGCTATGGACCCTCTGTACATCATCCTAAAAGTCCAGGAATAGGAGAAAACATGATCAGTAAAGACATATTTGAGATAAGGAAAAAAATAAGTTTTTAGAAAATAGAAGTACGAGTCAAACTAAATGAAATTTTCTTTCTTTTTGTTTATTCCATTGGTGGTGGTGGTGCTATTTTTCAAATTATTTATTGTGAAATGTAAAAACAGATAAGGCATAAAGCAGATATATAAAATTAATAGAACAACTGCACATTCAACTCCAGTGCAGTGAAGTTGATTGGTTTCTTGAAATCAAGTCAAGAAACAGAACATTTCAGTGCTGTGATTTGGTGTGGTTTGTCCCCCAAAGGTGTATGTGCTAGAATCTTGGTCCCCAATGTACAGGTATTAAGAGGTGGTGGATATTAAAGGGGTGAGGCCTAGTGGAAGGTGATTAGGTCATGGGGACACACTATAGTTTGGATGTTGTATGTTCCCAAAGGCTCATGCATTAAATGTTTGGTTCCCAGGGTGGGGTTAATGGGAAGTGGTGGAACCTCTAGGAGGTAAAGTTCCTCGGTCATTAAAAGCTTGCTCTTGAAGGACCTCTGCTTCTTCCTCTTTCCTGTCTTCCTCCTCTGTGCTCATTTTGTTGTGATGTAAACAGTTTTGTTCCGCCATGTTTCCCACCATGATATGCACAGACTTTCTAGAGACCCAAAGTGATGGGGCCACCAATTTGTGGACTGAAACCTTTAATACTGTCAGCCAAATAAACTCTTTTTCTTCTTTAAAAGTTAATGATCTAAGGTATTTAACTATATTGATGGGAAAGTAGCTAACACAGGATACCACGCTATGTTAGTTTCTTATTGAGGAGTTAGGAGAAGTTGATACCTGAACTCTGAAGGTATCATATATGGTATTTAGCATGTAGGTTCAGTTTCAATCCTTTTGAATATCTTCATAAATTTCTGAATTAAAAACCACTTGAGATTCTCAGGAATATGTGTTCTCATTGCCTTGGCCAATATTTGATCTTTCAGCCAAAATTCTAGTGCTCACAGTAAAAAAGATCATGAAAACAGTGTAAATATAAATGGAATATATTTAATTGAACACATTTATTTCCCTATACTTTCTCTCTTATACTATATGTATGCTTGGTTTATATGTGCTCTTTTCTAGCATATTAGTTTTTTTTTATTTTTTTACTCTTTCTAATGTTACCATGGAGGTTGTTCCTTGGTGTTTAGTAGACATTAATTGAATGCATACTTAAAAAATAACAAATACACAAAAAAACTTTGTTTTACATTTGCTTATATTCTGAGTTATCTACATCTCTTGAGTTTCTTTCTTCCCTATGAAAAGTGAAGTTTATTTTTCATAATCATTAATTTTACTTTGCTGTTTGTGTGTTTCCTAAATCCAAAGATACATGTTCTGGAAAATTCTCAGTCACAATTCCTTGAAATATATACTCTTCCTATGTTCTGTATCCTTATGAAATTCCTATTGCAGTTATAATGGATTTCATAATCTTCTCATCTTTTCATTAATCTTCACATCTTTCAACTTATTTATCATTTTCAAAGATCTTTACCTCTGTATTGTACTAGAGGAATTTTTTCAAATCTTCCAATGTAAAATATTTTAAAACTACTTTCTCTTGTTGCTCTTTAATCCACCTTTGGATTTGAAATTATATTTTTGCTGCTGTGTCCAAATGACATGACAAGAATAACATAGAGGAGAAAAGTTTATTTGGGACTCACAGTTTCAGAGGTCTCAGTCCACAGATGGCCAGCTCCACTGCTCTGTGCCTGAGATGGGGAGAAACATCAAGGCACAAGGTATGGAGGAAGAAAGTAGCTGAGGATATGGCCACCAGGAAATAGAGAGAAATTTTTCTCAACCACAGATAAAATATATATCCCAATGGCATGCCCCCAATTACCTCCTACAGCCATACCTACCCTACAGGTGACACCCAGCTAATCCCTATCAGCAGATTGATTAATGCACTAATTAGGTTAAGGCTCTCATAAACCAATCATTTAACCTCTGAACCTTCTTGCATTATCTCACATATGAACTTTTGAGTGACACTTCATGTCAAAATCATAACATTCAGATATAACAGTTATTATTAAGGTCAAGTTTGCTTTAAAAAATACCTGGCATTTTAAAAAATGATATATTTTTCTTGCATTATTTCTTTTTACTTATTTAATCTTTTTAAATATAATGTTCTCTATGGTGACTTCTTAAGGAAAATAAACTATTGGCTTGTCTGATAGCCTCCATATGGTAGTTATTTCAGTTCCTGTCATCCAATTTTGGACTGTGTTTTCATGTTAAGAAAGGCCTTCGGCTGAGGTTGTGGCTCAGTGGTAGAGTGCTCGCCTAGCACGCATGAGGCACTGGGTTCGATCCTCAGCATCACATAAAAATAAAATAAAGATATTCTAAAAAAAAAGAAAGAAAGAAAGGCCTTCTATCTGGGTATCCTACACACCTTGTTTGAGAGGAATTCTCCTGATCAACTTTGTTTTAATTCCACTCGCTGTCATGGAGGCATTAAGAATTTTGAGTCACTTAGTATTTATTACACATTTTATTTTATTACACATTTTATTCTAGGATAATTCAAGTAGAAGTTTATAAACTCTAAACTCAGACCAGTGACTGGTAATACTCAGAATGAGAAAAGCCAAACAAAATCAATCAACATTTAATGAATAAATAGAAAAGCTTCCTTCCTTGTATAATTCAGTGGATATTTTTCTAGTTTATTCTGTCATAGAAGTGAGAGTATGGCAGAATCATCTATTTTTTCCATTAGTTTTTTTATTTGTACATAATATTACAAATCATTTTGACATAATTATAAAAGCATGGAAAATAATTTTCTCTAATTCAATCCCTAGTACTTCCTCTCTTCTACCTTCCTCTCTTCCCCAGTTCCCTTCCCTCCACTTTACCAATCATTCCGCTGTTTACTTATAGTTTTTTGTTTGTTTGTTTGTATTTAGTCCCTTGTAGATACACATAAAGGTAGCGTTCACTGTGGTATATTCATATATGTACATAGGAAAGATAGGTCAGATTTCTTTTACTGTTCTTTCTTTGTCTTGTTTCCTCTCTTTCCCTTTCAATCCCCTTCCTCTACTCCACTGATCTTTTTTTCTGTTTTGGTGGAATTCCCTGCCACTTTTCTTTTCTTTTTCTTTTTAAATTTATTTTCTCTTTGCTTTGGGCTAGGTTGCACATATGAGAAAAAAAAAATGTTTGACCTTTTACTTTCTGTTTTCATCTATTTACCGGCAAATGCCATAATTTCATTCTTCTATATGGCTGAGTAATACTCCATTGCATTTATATACCACATTTTATTTACCCATTCATCTGTTGACAAGGCACCTGGGTTGGTTCCATAGCTTCTCTATTGTGAATTGTTTAGCTATAAAAATAGGTGTGGCTATATCCCTATAGTATGCTAATTATAGATTTTTTGGATATATACCAAAGAGTGAAATAGCAGGGTCATATCGTGGTTCCATTCCTAATTTTTAGAGGAATCTTCATACAGTATTCCAAAATGCATTGTACTACTTTGCAGTCCCCACATCCAGACCTGCATTGACTATTTTTTGTATTCTTGATGATTGCCATTCTTACCGGAGTGAGCTGAAATCTCAATTTAATTTTGATTTGCATTTCCCTGATGGCTAGAGATGTCAATTTTTTTTCCTAAAAACTTATTGGGTGTTTGTATTTCCAGAAGCCTCCATTCTAACTCTGACCTTGTTGACCTAGTCCTGAGCTTTTATCTTTGGAAACGAGATTACTATAGCCAAACCCCTGAGAACCCATGCACAACAATATTTTGTATCCACAGATATCAGATTCTATTTTTTCGCTTTAACATTTCTTCATCACTGTATTTCCTAGGGGGCTTCCTTAAATTCATTGTAAATGTATCTTAGTATTTAAGAAGAGTTTAAAATATTATTTTACATTCTTGGGTGTTTTTTTACCAGGAGTTTTTTAAGTATATAGTGTGCCATCTTGGTAAAAACAGAATTAACAACTGTGTCTTCTATATTTCCACAAAAAAATTCCAAGAATTGGGTGACGAATTAATGTTCTAGGTTTGAAAAGTAAATCAGGGAGAAAAGGACTGAGGTTAAATAGAATGAATAGCAGTCTCATAACAGAGAGGAGGCCCAGGAGCCGAGATAAAAGTTAAGTGAACCATGAAAGCAAAAACATGAGAGAATAAGAAAAGAAGGAGAAGCAGATTGGTGAAAAAGAACACATGAATGGAAAGAGATGGGAGCACAGCAATTGATAAAGAACACCATGGCCCTAAGTGATACTAGCTAACATTCAGTTAACATTCAGTCATTTCACATACAAGAATACTGAGGCCAGACTGATGACATGCTATTTTCAATTCAGTGCAGGTGTCCCATGAAGGAGATCACCATGACTTTCAGTCTGAAGCTCTTTTCACTGCAAGAAATTTGCTATGAGAGGCAAAACACATAAGCCATATGCAAGCAAGCCAGAAAGGCAAGAGAAAAAAAAAAAAAAACAACTTTAGGAAGTGTGGGAGGGGAAAGGAGAAGCCCAACACAAGGCTTGAAGTTATGACAGGCAGTGGGTTTCTCTGGGAGGGAAATTGAGGTTTGTGTTGGCGAGGTATGGAAGTCAGATGACAGAGTGAGATCGTGTGGGGAGGGCAGCTCACATCTGGGTTCTGAGGAAAGCTGTGTGGGGGAGGAGAAATTCAGGAGTTATGGTGATATATAAGGGAGCAACAATTAGACATGTAAGTGTTAGAGGACAGATAGGTGAGAGTAGTGGGAACAAAAGGCTAAGAGGATAATTCTATAAAATGGGTCCACTGTGTGGCCCCCCACATACTTTCTTTGCCAAAAAGCAATTCACCTACACCCCTGCCTGCCATAAGTGGACAGGATATGTCACATTCCTGTGCAAACTGAGGCAAGGGAAAAGGTCAGGTAGTCTGTATAGATAACAAATGATGCAGGTCAAGAGAGTGACAAATGGTTATCACAGACAGTTGCTAATGGTTAACCAATGAGTTGTTAATGGTTAACCTCCACAATTGTGCTCCTTGGCTCTCTGAGTTGCTAAAAATTACCCTCTACACTCCTGCTTCTAGCCATGTATTCCAGGAAGAAAGAGAAGACAATGACTAAAGAGGAGGAGATTCTGGGGTCTACCAGAAATACAAAACCACCCTTTCCCACAGACACACAGCTCTGGGGCCCCTTCTCTTCAGAGAAGTCTATTCTATCACATTCTTAAACAAAACTTGCTCTCTATTCTTGCCTCAGCATCCCTCAGGTGTTGATTCTTTAACACCAGGTAAGAGGAACCCATTCCTGATCTCCAACAGATGGATATTATCAGGATAAACACAAGCATGCTTGTAGCCCAAGCAACAATGCTTCAAGAGGAGGAATCCTGAAGGAAGGTCTTGTGACAAAGGGAAGAATCCTGGATGCCCCTGGGATAGCTGAAACACCCTGCCTGGCTGTTACAATCAGCATATATCTTACTCACCCAGGCTTTTCCTCATGTTTTCCTGTGACCAGGGAGCACAGAACCATCAGTGATCTAAATAACAATCTTCTTCTCTCTCAAAGATTTTCTTTTTTTGGTCCTGGTCATTTCCCCACCTATTTTATCTCTTAACCTTTTCCTACAGTCTTGCATTTCCTCAGCCTCTTTCTCCAGCTTGCAGCATCCCACAGGCAGCCCCCAATGCTCTCTATCCTTTCCTCTTTCCTCCTTCAAATCTTGTCTTTCATACACCATATCTGAGTGCACACTCAGGGGTGGAGTGGACTGGGAAGCTGCAGATCCACAGTGGGACTCTGACTCAAGCACCATCTGCTACCTGCATCCCTGATCAGGATAAACTCTGCCAGAGAAAGTTGAGGGGAAGAAACTTGGGGCTCTACTTCATTTCTCTTTGTAATCTACTACGTTCATTCTGTCAGGTTTGGTCAGGGTCCAAGATGCCCAAATAAGGAAGCTGGTCAGCAGAGCTGCAAGCCAGATGTGACATTACTAGTGGACACACCTCCTGTCAATCAGCGAGTTTTCCTGACCCATCAGGAAGGACTTTGGCCCTCTTTTCCTGTACCCAAGCCCTCCCCTTCCTGACCGGGTTTTCCTGAAATTCTCTATGCACAGAATCTCTGACGCCATTTCTCCCAACCCGCTCTGATGGACGGGGGATCTGGTCCCAGAGCGTGCATTCCAATAAAGCCTTGCGGAGTGGCTTAATTCATCTTCTCCTGGTCGTGTGATATTTACACACTCTCCCTTCCTCCTACTCCTCCAGCATAGTGTCTCTTATCAGATCATGATATTTTGGTCTCAGAACTTCCTTCCTCATTTATTTAATTTTCTTCTCTCTCATTCCTACCTAAACCCAACTGTCATTTCCTTGCTTTCCCCATCCCACACTCAAAAGCACCAGCCACATATTTTGTGGGATCCAGGGAAAAATGAAAATGTGGAGCCTTGTCTTAGCCCCTTTTTGGCTGCTGTCACAGAATGCCATAGACTGGGTGGTTTGTGAATCTCATTACTAAGGGTTGCAACCTCAATCTAATCACCTCCTCAAGGCCCCACCTTCTATTACCATCACGTTGGTGCTCAGGATTTCAATATGAATTTGGGGAAGAAATAAATATTCATATCATAGTAGTATTGTACTAAAAAAGCAGGTGGAAAGTGCTTTTAAAAGTACTAAAATACAACACTTTTAAAATTTATTTTACAGTTTCTGTCTTTGTCTCAATCTATTATGCACTCTGATATCATTGGTTTAATTTGCTACTGTTGCATCCCTTGGGCTCAGGAATACTCACTGGATAATTGCAGGAATGCTTAGGCATCTAATGGGCCCAATTCCATGATTTCATGAAAGTGACCAACTGGTTGCTTAATTCACCTCCGCTGCTCAAATGACCTTTTCCTCTGCTGGGATGAAGGGAGAAATTGATCTCCCTTTCCCAAAGTGGTCACCCCAATACTTGGTCCTTAGGTGACCAGTGAAAAATTGTAGCCTAATTATGTAGGGATGCATATGATACTTGTAAAAAGGGTGGGCAAGAGGCTCACCCTGATCAGTTACAAAACAATGTGATGTAGACTGGATGGGTTGGCTGCACCTATGTTTTGCCCAGACACTGTTGGGTTCATGTCCCATATCTTTTTGTGCCTGCCAGGAGTGAGATAATGGTGGAGGCAGAAGGGAAGGGGCCTGCCCTGCTAATGAGATATAGTCAGTGCAGTTGTGGCAGAATGGAGGTGGATAGTCAGTCTAGAGTTGAAAAAGCCCAGACATTGAGAGCAAATGGCAGAGTGCTGAGGATGCAGATACATTTGTGAGAGGCAAAACACCATATCAGCTGAGGAGGCTTCTATAATTCCCATACAAGTTTTATTGGACTTCAATTATGAAACACAAATTCAATAAAATTCAAGTTGGTAATCATAAAGCATTAACTGTGTTACTGGACTGGTTGCCTGCCCCATGGAGCCAGCCCTGGGTACATGATCCAGACTAATTCTCTATTCTGGGGATGATCCCAGCACTGACTCCTAAAAGCTTCTTTGACTTTTTGCCTTTTTCAGACTTTCAGTCATATGACCCTGGGTGGCTCTATCACCAGATAGAGATCCAAGGAGTTCCCCCAGATAGAAGAGGAAACTTCAACCTATCCCTAGCAGGTTCTTGACTTAGCCACAGAAATAAATTTGAGGATGCATAAAAAGAGGCACAAAGAAAAATTTGTTGAGATCAAGGTGAGTTATTCAGGAAAACAAGCAATAGAGAAGATACACACTCAAAAGAGGTGTGGGCTTTTAAGAGTGAGAACTGCTTTGTGGATTTTGGGCTCTTTTTTATAAAGAAAACTTTGTAAATAGTAAATCATAGAGTGTGTGTTGGAGGGTGGCTTCTGCCTCGTGAATTCAATTCGCTTAATTATAAAAAATAGGGCAGAGGGCCCAAAACTGTCCTCAGGAAACTCCACGGGTGTCTAGCCAAAGGAAGACCAGAGACAGCTGGCCATCAACCACAGGGGAGCCCACATCCAAGGTAAGAGTTGCTGCAGAGACCCCAGCATGAGGAGTCCCCACCCAAGTGAGGCCTGGGCACACCCTAGTTCTGCTCCAGAGTTCCTGCAGATGGGCGAGACAGAGGGCCCAAAACCACCCTCAGGGAATGCCAGGGGTTCCCTGCCAAAGGCAGACCAGAGCCTGCTATCCTCCAGTCCCAGGAGAGCTCACACCCACAGTAAGGGTTGCACACAGACTCTTCTGCTTATGAACTTGCCTAAGTGAGGCCTGGGCCCACCCCCAGCTCCACTCCAGAGTTCCTGCTCACCAGCAGAAGCACAAGAGAGGGGCAAAACAGCCCTCAGGGACCACCACAGGAGCCCAGCTAAGGCCACTCCCACTGCCCTCTTGAGGTACATCCACTACCTCCACCACCAACTTTAGTGGCAGTATATCCATCTGGGGACACTGGGGGAACAGAAGTAGCTCCAAGGTGAGACACAGGTAATCTGGAATGTCAATACAAGATTATAGGATAGAAGCCACAATACCTCAGATCGGTATTGCAAGAAAGGAAGATACACAATCAACATGAAAAAACAAAGGAATAAAGTGCCCCAGATAAACCTTGAAACCACAGTAACAGAATCCATTGACAACACAGTTGATGAAATGTCAGAGAAAGAATTCAGGATGCACATAATTAAAATAAATTAATGACATAAGTGAGCAATGACATAAATGAGCAATCATAGGCAAAAATTGATCAATCCAACAAAGAAATAGGAGAGCAAATAAAAGCAACCATAGATCATTCTAACAAAGAGATAAGAGAGCAATTACAAGTAGCAAAAGAGTACTTTAAGAAAGAGCTAAAGATTGTGAAAAAAACCAATCAGAAATTCTTGAAATGAAGGAAACAATAAACCAAATAAAAAACTCAATAGAAAGCATCACCAGCAGACTAGATCACCTAGAAGACAGAACCTCAGATAATGAAGACAAGATACACAATCTTGAAAATAAACTTGACCATACAGTGAAGATGGTGAGAAATCATGAACAGAACATACAAGAAATATGAGACAGCATCAAAAGACCAAATCTAAGATTTATTGGGATAGAATAAGGTGCAGAATTTCACACCAAAGGAATGAACAATCTCTTCAATGAAATAATATCAGAAAATTTCCCAAACATAAAAAAGGAATTGGAAAATCAAATACAAGAAGCTTACAGGACACCAAATGTACAAAATTTCAACAGATCTATACCAAGGCACATTATAATGAAAATTCCCAACATACAGAATAAGGATAGAATTTTAAAGGCGGCAAGGGAGAGGAACCACATTACATATAAGGGGAGACCAATTCAGATTTCAGCAGATTTTTTAACCCAGAACCTAAAAGCCAGGAGATCATGGAACAACATATTCCAAGCTCTGAAAGAAAATGGATGCTAACCTATATCCTATATCCAGCAAAATTGAGCTTCAGATTTGACGGTGAAATAAAAACCTCCATGATAAACAAAAGATAAAAGAATTTACAGCAAGAAAGCCTGCACTATACAGCATTCTTGGCAAAATATTCCATGAGGAGGAAATGATAAGCAACAATGAAAATATACAAAGAGAGGAACTACAATAAAGGAAAGCCCATTCAAAAGTGAAAACAAGTCAAGGTAAAAACCAAAAATAAACCAAAATGACCAGGATTACAAATCATATTTCAATAATAACCCTGAATGTGAATGGCCTAAGTGCACCAATTAAAACACATAGACTGACAGACTGGATTTAAAAAAAAAAAAAGGACTCAACAATATGCTGTCTTCAAGTGACTCATTTTGTGGGAAAAGACATCCACAGACTGAAAGTGAAAGGGTGGGAAAAAATGTATCACTCACATGGACCGCGTAAACAAGCAGGAGTTTCCATCCTCATATCAAATAAAGTGGTGATGGTGAAAAGAGATAAAAAAGGTCATTTCATACTTCTTAAGGGAATCATACGTCAACAAGACATAACAATCATAAATATCTATGCCCCAAATAATGGGGCTTCTATGTATATCAAACAAATCCTTCTCAAATACAAGAATCAAATAGATCACAACACAATAATACTTGGAGACATTAACAGAGTTCTCTCACCATTGGATAGATCTTACAAACAAAAACGTAATAAAGAAATTATAGATCTCAATGAAACTATCAATAATTTAGACTTAACAGACATATATAGAGTGTTCCATTCATCAACGAGTGAATACACTTTTTTCTCAGCAGCACATGGATCCTTTTCCAAAATAAATTATATATTATGTCACAAAGCCAGTCTTAACAAAAACAAAAAAATAGAGATACTACCCGGCATCCTTTCTGACCACAATGTAATAAAATTAGAAATCAATGACAGATTAAAAAATAGAGACTACTCCAACACCTGGAAACTAAATAATATGCTATTGAATGATGCATGGATAACAGAAGACATCAGGGAAGAGATAAAAAAATTCTTAGAGGCAAATGAAAACTCTGACACAACATATCCAAATCTCTGGGCTACCATGAAGTCAGTGCTAAGAGAAAAGTTCATTGCATTAAGTTCATTTATTAGAAGAAGTAAAAGTCAACAAATAAATGAATTGACTCTTCACCTCAAAGCTTTAGAAAAGGAAGAACAAATCAACACCAAAATAGTAGAAGACAGGAAATAATCAAAATCAGGGCTGAAATCAATGAAATTGAAACAAAAGAAACAATTCAAAAATTAACAAAACAAAAAGCTGGTTCTTTGAAAAAATAAACAAAATTGACAAACCCTTAGCCACCCTAACAAAAAGAAGGAGAGAGAAAAATTTTAATTGTAATTGCATTGAATGTATATAGCACTTTGGTAGTATGGCCATTTTGACAACATATATACAACGTAAGAAAAACAAGAGGCTTAGAAAAAAAATTACGCCCGCTGGTAGCTTTATATTTTGGTTAAGCCTAGCCAAATAAAAGGCAGTTTATTCCTTTTTTTTCCTTGGGTTGCAGACTGGTCTCCTACTGAGTGGCTTTGTGTACTGAGGTCGGGAAAGTAGTTGGCTTGGCAGCTCACAGACACTGGAGCTACCTGTAAGAGCTGCAAGCCTGGGGCCACCACAGGGTGAGCAGTGGGCTTAGTTAGTGTCGGCTGGAACGCAAAAGCACTGGCTGTATTGTGCGGTTCCACTTAATAAAAAGGGGGCTAAAGTTTGTTAAGATTTCTTAAAACACAGCTTGCAAGGGGAGGGGAAATCTGGAGGTAGAAGGAGGTGTAGATAAGGTAGGAAGGGGGCGGATGGCTGAGAACCCTGAGGTTGGAGTGTCTGTTGCACGTGGGGAAGAAAGCAATGAGGGGGTTATTCCACCAGGTTGAAGTCTATGGGGGAAGGGCTCCAGCAGGAGAGATCAGGAGGAATTAGAGAGTAAAAGGGAAAAGCCTGAATATAGAGATCCCTGCTCATTCTTTTGATGGCTCATAGAAGTTGCATAAATCCCTGAGTAGGTGGGCCAATCTTGGGTAGAGAGTTTAATAAGTTTTTTTCCGTTTTATGTCGGGATGGGGCTTAAGGTAAGAAGGCACCTGGACGGGGGTCCTGCCTGGAGGAAGGAGCCCGATTCCATCCTGCCACTGTAGGAAGTCTGATCTTGCCTTGGAGAGCGTCTTCTGCCAAGGCAGGGATAGACAATGAAGAAGACTAGCCAGATGAAATGGGCCATTTCCCAGATCATGGGAAGTCAGGGCCTTTCCTGGAAAGGCCGGTCAGTTGCAGATACCTGGCACCAGGTCTTTGGAGACCCCTTTGGGAAGGGCCCAGAAAATCCAGACTGGGCAGAGGTGAGCAGGGAGGTATTGGGTTATTCCCACCAGCAGAATCTAGGTAAAAGGAAAGGAGGGAGTTGGGAGGAGGGAGAAGGTAAAATGGTCTGAGGGGTGGAGAATCTAAGAAAGTGTGGTGGAGATTCTGGAAGTCCACCATAACTGTGAAGGTAGTAGTGGGGTGCAGTCTTCCTTTTGGGACAGTTAGGGGGACACTGGACATTCACAGTTGGTCACTTCTGGGAGTTTGCCAACAAAGTCATAATCTCCTTGAAAGGGGAACTCACCAAATGAAGTTCATGGTAGATGTGGAGAGGTGGCGATGGAAAGAATTGGCGAAGGCTGATGAGGGTGCGGTCAGTGGTTCAGAATGAGC